>CM064578.1:63810230-63917730 GCA_032716605.1 Paralithodes platypus | reverse complement strand
AGTTGATTCCCTAGACTTCCATCAAACTTAAAATTACTCCCCCTTGACCCCCTTTCAAGATAAATTTGTACATTTTTCGGTAGAAAAATGTCCCGGCCGAAGGCCGGTTCCTCTTAAATTACAGGCTCGCTATCGCTCGCCAGGAAAAAATCGACACCTAAATGGCACGAATGGTCTTAAAATTGACAGAAATGGGGCGAGGGTTCTTAAAATCACCAAACTAATGGGGCGAACGTCTTAAAATCTCAAAAGCAGTGGGGCTAAACATGAGGGAGAAAGAGGTCCAGAAAAAAATCCTCCAGGTGGAAATCTCCCCTTAACCCGTTCAGTACCGGTGGTGTCCCTTTAACTTTTATTCTGGCTACTGTTAGACGATTGGTTCGGATGCAAAAGGACCTCCAACATTTAATAACAGACTTTGGACTATCTCACTTAAGGGGAGATCTCCACTCGAGGGATATTTTTCTTGACCCCTTTCTCCCTCATGTTTAGCCCCATTGCTTTTGATATTATAAAATGTTTGCCCCATTAGTTTAGCGGTTTTAAGAACTTTCACCCCATATTAAGACCTTTCGTGCCATTCAGGTGTCAATTTTATCCTGGCGAGCGATAGCGAGCCTGTAATTTAAGAGGAACCGGCCTTCGGCCGAGAAATTTTTCTACCGAAAAATGTACAAATTTATCTTGAAAGGGACTCAAGGGGGTGTAATTTTAAGCTTGATGGAGGTCTAGGGAACAAACTAAATACCTCCCCTTAACCCTTTTCACTACCACCGATCCTTCTTTAACTGGTGTCCTTATTACAGAATGGACATAGATTCCTTGGAGAGAGTGCAACGTAGAATGACAACAATTATTCATAATATTATTTATTTTTCATATGAAGAAAGGTTGAAGAAATTAGGCTTACATTCGTTAGAGAGACGCAGAATTAGAGGGGATATGATAAAGGTGTTCAAGTGGGTTAGTGGGATTAATGAAGGGGACATGACAGATGCACTAAAGCTCAGTGATAGCGAAAGAACTCGAACAAATGGTTTCAAATGAGATAACTCTAGTTTCAGAAAAGAAATAGGCAAATATTGGTTTGGTAACAGAGTTGTAGATAGGTGGAATAGGCTACCAAGTGGGATCAAGAACGATAGAGAACGTCAAGATAAAATTAGATAAGCATCTGGACGAGATGGGTTGGGTGTCAGGGGGATGTGCCGAGTGTGGGCCAATAATCGCTCTGCAGACCCCCGTTTTCGTAAGTTGACCTCTAATCGTTTTGGTGAGGCCAGTCTTCACGGTGTTAGTGAGTTGGGCCTATATTTAGGCCGTATAATTAGGGTTGGGTGCGAGAGCGATCTGCCTTGTGTGGGCCAATCGGCTTTCTGCAGACTCCCATTTTCTTATGTTCTTTTGTTCTAAATAGAGCTAGGAAAAAAAAAAAAAAATCGCCGGAACAGGAGTTAATCTCGGCTTGGCCCATGCCAAGATCTGCAGAGTAGATCTTGACCCATACCTCCATGACCCATCCAGAGAGCTATCTACCTAGTCGATTCTTCTGTGTTGACCTCCCTCCCCCCCCCTATGCCCCCTCCCCACCCCTGCCTCCCTGTTGACCTGACCCATAGAACTTGACCTGACCTTTGATGCTGTCCTGTTCTGTCTCCCCCCTCCACACACACAGTTTCATATATGACCCAACATTTCACTGACCTCCCCATCCACCCCCTCCCTATCCCTGCCTCCCTGGTGACCTGAACTTTGATGTTGTCATATCCCCCCCCCCACACACTCACTCCCATATATAACCCACCCTTGACCTACCACTTCACTGACCTTTCCCTTCACTCTTCCTGTTGACCTTTCCGACATCCCCTTCTCTCCCCTTCAAGCCGGAATACACAGTAGACGCCTATATTTTTGTTCTTGTTCTCGTCCTCCTGTCGCTCTTTCTCACTCCCTCTCCCTCTCTCTCTCTCTCTTATTCTCTCTCTCTCTCTCTCTCGCTCCCAAAACTTTGTTAATTTGAGTGCAGACAGATAGAATGGTCAAAGTTTTAGGATATGGACAGAAAGAGAGAGAGAGAGAGAGAGAGAGAGAGAGAGAGAGAGAGAGAGAGAGAGAGAGAGAGAGAGAGAGAGAGAGAGAGAGAGAGAGAGAGAGAGAGAGAGATAAAAAAAATTAGACTCGTATATTTCTCGTAAATGAAAACTATTCTATTTGCAAATATATGTAAATTGCAATATATCATATAAATAAGGACATACTGTATACATAAGATACAAATACAGTGATATATGCAATTCAAAGGTTTTCATAAATGCAATTACCAAATATGTATACTTAAACAATTAAAATTAATTTGTGAAAAAATTATAAAATATCAAATTTTAATAATTCGTTTTGATCTAATAGATGCTTTACCTCTTGTATGTATGTATGTATGTATGTATGGTTTTGTATTGGGGTCAAATGGAGTAATGGCATTCTCAGTCAGAAGTTTCAACGTTTGATAACAAGAAAAAAGAAGACAAACATTTGAAAAAAGAAACATTGAAAGAGGAACACGTTTCGCAAAAAGAAAACGTTGTCAATAATGTGCTTTCAAATTGCGGCTTTTTTAATTCTGTCAACTTTTCGCAGTTCATGTGAACAGTTGTAGCCTAAAGGTCGTTGCACACTGACACGACAGCCCCTTCAAGATTGGCACGAACACCCACGACACATACAAATCCTGTGTCTTGCCGAATTGACTAGAGATCGCGGAGAAAATGGCTGGCATCGTTAGAGTCGTATCTCTACCGTATCTCTTCAGCACGACTTGATAAGACTCTAGCGATGACGATACAGTGGAGAAACGAATGCTACAAAGAAGATAGGAAAAGTCATGCAAAGGGTAGACTACTAGTCCATGGAAAAGATACGACCCAAAAGACTGCGATACAACTCAAAAGAATCGTATCGACGCTGTATCGTTGCCGTGAAACGCTTTACTCGCCCGTTGCCAATTTTCCGCACGGAAGAGATACGGTCCGCACGGCAGGCTTACGCACCAAACGACATTGATACGTGCCATACGGCTTTGATAAGGGCCATACGTCTTTGATATGGACCACACGATTGTGATACGGCGAGTTCGCGATGGAGACCAGACTCAGACAATTTCTTACAGTTGCCGGGGGATTCCCGCGAACTTTTGAACAGCTCAAAATCTCGTATCGACCCCTGATACGTCGCTTGGACCGTGAGAGTCACCCACGGCTAATTTACGATATCCACGATTATGTTACCGATTCGATTCGCTGTATCAGGCTGAAATTTCGAGTCGAGAACTCGCCTGGAGCTGCTTTCATGTCAGTGTGCAACGACCTTTACTTAAAAAGGGGAGGGGGAGGGGAGTTTCTGGTCCCCATTTTCCCTCATGTTTAGCCCCATTAGTTTTGAAATTTTAAGGTTTATTGGAGAGCGAAATTTTAAGAAATTTTCTTGGCGAGCGATAGCAAGCCTGGATTCTAGAAGGTACAGGCTTTTGGCCGGGATATTTGTGCTACCAACAAGTTTACAACACATTTTTCGAGTGGAAGTCTTGGGGGTATACAGTATATATTTTTAAGCTTGATGGAGGAATACAGTCAAATCTGTTCTTCGACTACCCAATCTTTCTGGTAACTAGTAAAATACCTGTCCAACAGTTTTACTTCCTCGTCTTTCCCTCCTCTTTTCCACTCTGACGGCACTACCCTCACTTCTTCCTCTGACTAAGCTGAACTCTTCGCTCAAACTTTCACTACAAACTCCACCTTGCATGATTCCGGTGCTATTCCTCCCTCTCCACCCCCTCTCACTTACTTATCCCTAATAATCATAATATCTTCCAAGGATGTACTTTCTGCCCTCTCTGGGCTTAATACTAAGAAGGCGTACAGACAGGATGAGGTTCCTCCTGTTGAACTCTAAAACTGTTCTTCTGTGCTGACTCCCTGCTAGGCAAACTATTCTGTCTCTGTCTGTCCTCTAATGTCTTTCCTTCTTGCTGGAAGTTTGCTCTCATTCAATCTCTCCCAAAGAAGGGTGACTGCTCTAAAGCCCTCCAACTATCGTCCAATTGCTCTCATTTGTTGCATCTCTAAAGTTTTTGAAACTATTCGTAATCCACGAATTCTTAAGCATTTATTTTCCCATACACTATTTTCAGATCGCCAGTATGGTTTCCTAAAGGGCCGCACTGCTGGTGATCTGCTTTCTTTTTAAGCGGCTATCCCACTGCGCGAATTTTTGATGACGAATGCCCTGCGACTGTGTTTTTTTGTCTATGTTCCAAAGTTCCCCATATTCGCTCGAGTATTCTCCAAATGTCGCGGAAAGCGCACAGCATTCGTCGTAGCTTCGCCCCTGTTCGCCCATATTCACCCAGAATTGCCGTTATTTTTTAGCATGCTTAAAAAACGGTGGCAAATTCAAAATGTTGGCAAATGTCGTCCTATTGTCGCACGGCATTCGCCTTGGCTCACACGAGTCGCATAATTTGTACCATTGTCGTCTGATTCGCCAATTTGCAAATTCCAATTATTGGCAACGCTGCTTTTTGAGCGAATAGGGCGATAACCCTACGACAGTAGCACGAATGCAGCGAATGTGTCGACGAATTATTGCCAATGCTATACGAATGACATGCGATATGTGGCGAACTGAGGCGATAGGTGGGTTTTTATGTGACTGTTGATGTGTCTCTCACTATACTCTATTTCTTTTCAAAATATGCAAAGTTCCCATCAGGATTTCTCAGTTATTTTGAAGATTTTGTAGTGAAATGTGGTGCTAATTATATAAACTTGGACGATAATTTAATCATAAGTACTATATACATGACAGTAGGTTATGTATACTATATACATGACAGTAGGTTATGTATACTTACCTAATTAATTCTTCATAATATTTCATTTCAGACATTACTAAATTTATATAACACGAGTTATAAGTTCAAATTAAAAGTCAGTGTACCGGAACCATTACCAAAACACGTGTTGTTGTTGTTGTTGTACCCCAAGCTGTCTGGCCGAACAGCCCCAAGGTTTCGAGCAAGGCCAAGGCCATAAATGAGCGCCCCCACAAAACCCTCCCTGCTTACCACTAACAAAGCCCGGGTGACCGAGCTGAGGAGGGTGCGGAAACGCCCGGGAAACTAAAGCCCCACCCAAAGCCCTGTGTCCCTCAGCAATTATGAAGGGAAAGTTGAGGGGCAAGGGAAAAATTTGACACTTTGGCTCCCAATCTGCCAACTTCTAGGTTGGCAGTAGGGAGGTCAATCCACGGAAAAGACAAAGACGCCGTCACTTGAGATCTAGAAGATATATAAGTAAAAGGAACAGTCAGAGTAAGCTATGGGTATGGCAGAGATCGCTCAGCTCTCAATCTGAAAGACCAGCCCATCACAACATGACTAGAACCCAATCCTCTCAGCATCAGCTAGGAAAGGCCCTAGAAAGCCACCTTTGGCGGGAGGATAGCTCCCCTATTTCAACTCCTTTCGGGGTTGGGCACCCGCCCCCAAAACATGTGTTTTGTGTTATTGTTGTGTGGCTATGTCGAGTGTGTATGTGAGACATAGTTATTTCGAAAGGCCCTGTCTAAGCTGTATTTAAGGGAACGTTCAAATGGGGCGAAAGTCTTAAAATTTCAAAAGGAATAGTGCTAAACATGACGGAGAAAGGGGTTAAGAATAAAATCCTTCAAGTGGAAATCTCCCCTTAAATCGACAAATGATAACTCGAATCAGAGGAAACAAACTATCATAATAGTGAAAGTGTTAATTCAATAGTTACTTCTACTTAACCCTTTGAAGATTAGGACGCCTTTTGACAGTATATTCTGACTACCTTTAGATGATTTTATCCAGCTTAGGAATGATCTGTGGTAACTAGAAGTGTAAAGAGTATCTCAATTAACCCTCTGACCTCCATCATGTTATACACTTCCTCATCTGAATACAATAGTTTTATAATTGCAAGGACAAATAAATCCATAATTGTATCTTGAGTGGGAATACACCTATTCCATAGATGCACAGACACTCAGACATACCCACACAATTATATTGGCATTTTTATTCGAGGGCATATGTTTTTGTAATAGACCTTATGTAAACGAGATTGTGAACTTCGAATGATAATATATACAAAAGTTAATGTTCTCTATGGGACTGTTAATTGTTCAGAATAATTCGTCAGCGTATTATTGTTATTCTCCCAAGTATTGTTCAGATATTCCGGGATAAGGCTTTTACACATGGATCCATAGATACACACACAAAAAGTCCAGCTTTTCCACATTTCGCCTTTTCACACACACACACACACACACACAAACACACTACAACATGCATACATGCGCACAAACACACACACACATGGCATTCACCAAGTTCGCACAACCTTCGCGGTGTTTCGGTGTTTCGCATCACATCGTCTAACATTCGTAGGACAATCGCCCTGCAATTGCTACTGTCGCCATCATCGATCGCCAAATTTGCCATGGTTCGCCATCAAATGTCGCACATCATTCGTCATTGTCGCCTAAATAGTCGCCACAATCGCACTGTGATTGTACTTCTGTCGCACTGCAATCGACATCATTCGCCTTGTTTGACTTCATTCGCTTCTGAATACGCCCTATTCGCTGTGAATTAATGGACATAGAAAAAAAACACAGTCGCAGGGCGTTCGCCATCGAAAGTTCGCGCAGCGGGATAGCCGCTTTAGTCCCTTTGGGACTTTGGTGAGACTTTTTCTATTGCACTAGACATATCGAAAGCCTTCGATAGAGTCTGGCATAAATCGCTAATTTCCAAACTAACCTCCATTGATTTCTATCCCTCTATCTGTGCCTTTGTCTCTAAATTCATTTCTGACCGCTCAATAGATGTAGTTGTGGATGGCCATCACTCAACTTATCAACTTTGGTGTTCTTCAGGGTTTTGTCCGGTCTCCAGTTCTTTCTGATATTCATTAATGATCTCAACGTACCTCTAGTCCCATCCACTCATATGCTAATGACTATTTGTTTTCTATGTATATGAAGGAGACAAAAGGCAGGTTGCCTGTAACGAGTGCCTCCTCTAAAGCCAAAAGAGTGACAGGGCCAAATTTTTCACATTAACCCATACTGTACCGTAGGATACAGTAATAAAAGTCCCCCCCAGTCCCAAGCAATGTGGCCAAAATGGCAAGATAGAACAACCTTCCACCTCAAGAGATGAAGGAAGACTGGCTCCCCCAGCTTGCAGAGTGTTGGATATAAGCTGAGAAGTTGCCATATTGAGAGCAGTGCTAAAATGGTCGTGGTACCAGACACAGCCTGATACAGGCAGTTACAAGGAAATTACATTACTGACGGCTACTAGCCATTGCTGGGACTGGGGAGTGACTTATCTACTGATGGCTAGTAGCCGTCGCTGGGATTGGACGGGTTAAACCAGCATGCAATCACTCCAAAAGTCACAAAATGAAGCCATAGCACTCTTACCTTCTGGTTTGTCAATTATTTCTGATTGGTGAAGATTTTTGTTTTCCCATTTAACTAGCCGTTGCAATCTTCCACATAACCATCAATTATTCTTCAATAATACACAAATTAATCCTTTATCTTCTCTCAATATTCTTGGTGTATCTTTTTCATCCGCCCTTTCATGGAAAGATCATATTATCAATCTTGCTATGACAGCTTCCCAGAAGTTGGGTGTGCTCAACCGTCTCTGTGGGGTTTTCACCACCGCACAGCTTCTTGCTCTGTATAGGGGCACAGTGAGCCCATGTATCGAGTATTGTTCGTATGTGTGGTGAGGTTCCACCCGTACCGCACTTCTCGAAAGAGTAGAGTCAAAAGAGTAGAGTCAAAAGAGTAGAGTCAAAAGAGTACAGCCAAAAGAGTAGAGTCAAAAGAGTAGAGTCAAAAGAGTAGAGTCAAAAGAGTAGAGTCAAAAGAGTACTGTCAAAAGAGTAGAGTCAAAAGAGTAGAGTCAAAAGAGTAGAGTCAAAAGAGTACAGTCAAAAGAGTAGAGTCAAAAGAGTAGAGTCAAAAGAGTAGAGTCAAAAGAGTAGAGTCAAAAGAGTAGAGTCAAAAGAGTAGAGTCAAAAGAGTAGAGTCAAAAGAGTAGAGTCGAAAGAGTAGAGTCGAAAGAGTAGAGTCGAAAGAGTAGAGTCGAAAGAGTAGAGTCGAAAGAGTAGAGTCAAAAACTTTTCGCCTTATCAACTCACTTCCTCTTACTAGTTCCCTACAATCTCTATCTACACGCTGCAATGTTGCATCTCTTTCACTCTTCTATCACTATTACAACAATCCATGTTCTTCAGAGCTCTCTCAGTGCATACCCACTCACTTGTGGCACCCGCCTTTCAATATGGTCCCACTCCTATTCTCTCTAGATCTCCAACCCAAGAATTAACACAAAATTTCAACCTTTCTTCTACTCAACAAGTGCACTTTGGAACTCACTCTCTCAATCAATCTTTCTTTCCTTCATCCTATGACTTAGATTGCTTTAAAATTCGTGTGTCCAGACATTTTGACCCCAACGTTCCTTGAATTTGGCCCTCTGTCACTCTTTTGGCTTTGGGGGAGACACTCGTTACAAGGTTGCCTGTCTTTTGTCTCCTTCATACACGCGCATTCATTTTTTTTTATTTGCTATATAAAGTATCTCTTCTCCATTTCGGTAGAAGGCTAAAGTGATCCCCTAAGACAAGATAGACAGTTTGCAAAGACAATATTAGTTTTAATTTGTTTTCCTTGCCTCCTATTGCCTCTGTACCGCAATACAATGGTCTATTTTTGTATTCTTCTGCTGTGTTCTCTCTTTCATTCTCTCACTCCCACATTCTTGCTCGGAGGTCAAAACATTTCACCTTTTAGTTGTGCCTTCCTACCATTTCTCTCTCGGTTTTTGCTCTCACTCCCATGTTTGTCCTGGCCTTCGTATGCTGTTCCGTTTGTTTTTGATTGGTGTTCCTTCGCTTGTGTTGTTCACTTTATACAACTAAAAACACTCACACACACTCACTCTCACTCTCTCTCTCCCCATATACTGTGTGTGTGTGTGTGTGTGTTTTATATACGAGTATATCTATGGAAGGAAACATGCTTACATTACTGAAATGTTTGTGGACATGCAGTAATACAAGTAATGGTCACTCTTCTGTAAATCTAAAATGGCTTACTTAAGAATGGGAAAGGGGTGTGACCTTCTATTTTATTTATTTTTATATATTTTTTTATATTCAATAAAAACAAATATCTATTTACTGCCACACTACAAATGTGCCATTCTATTGCACCTTTATTATATAATTAAATGTGCTTTGACTGCACGTACCGAGGTAGATATATATAGATAGATAGATAGATGCACTCAGTCTCACTCTCTCACAAGTGTTACGTGTAGATAGTTAATGATCATACTTTAATACTTACACATGATCAGCTATCGCTATAGTTAACTTAATAATTACACTTGTTTAATGAGTAATGGCCTCAAGGGTCATCATAGGGTACGATGGTCTTACTTGCGTCTTGAGAGTAAATCCTTAAGTATTAAGGGGAGGTATTTAGTTTGTTCCCTAGACCTCCATCAAGTTTAAAATTACACCCCCTAGACCCCCTTTCAAGAAAATTTGTACATTTTTCGGTAGAAAAATGTCCCGGCCGAAGGCCGGTTCCTCTTAAATTACAGGCTCGCTATCGCTCGCCAGGAAAAAATTGACACCTAAATGGCACGAAAAGTCTTAAAAATTGACAGAAATGGGGCGAAAGTTCTTAAAAATCGGCAAACTAATGGGGCGAACGTCTTATAATATCAAAAGCAATGGGGCTAACCATGAGGGAGAAAGGGGTCAAGAAAAAAATCCCTGAAGTGGAAATCTCCCCTTAAGTATTAACCCTTTCTGTACCGGTGACGCCATGTGTATTATATTCTATTTTTTGTTGGCATTTTAAGAAGGATCTGTGGTCGTAAAAAGGGTTAAGTGAGATAGTTCGAAGCCTGTTAATTGCTGGAGGCCCACTTGTGAAACTGAATACAATCGTCCAATTAGCAGCTGGACCACACCGGTACAGGAAGGGTTAAGTACAAAGGACCACACCGGTACAGTAAGGGTTAAGTACAAAGGACCACACCGGTACAGTAAGGGTTAAGTACAAAGGACCACACCGGTACAGGAAGGGTTAAGTACAAAGGACCACACCGGTACAGTAAGGGTTAAGTACAAAGGACCACACCGGTACAGGAAGGGTTAAGTACAAAGGACCACACCGGTACAGTAAGGGTTAAGTACAAAGGACCACACCGGTACAGTAAGGGTTAAGTACAAAGGACCACACCGGTACAGTAAGGGTTAAGTACAAAGGACCACACCGGTACAGCAAGGGTTAAGTACTTATACATTATGTATCGCTATATTTAACTCAGTAATAACACGTATGTAATGTGGACTGGTCTGAAGGGTACATAGGGTACGATGGACTGGTCTGAAGGGTACATAGGGTACGATGGACTGGTCTGAAGGGTACATAGGGTACGATGGACTGGTCTGAAGGGTACATAGGGTACGATGGACTGGTCTGAAGGGTACATAGGGTACGATGGACTGGTCTGAAGGGTACATAGGGTACGATGGACTGGTCTGAAGGGTACATAGGGTACGATGGACTGGTCTGAAGGGTACATAGGGTACGATGGTTTGACTTACGTCTTGAGAGAAAATGGGCTGTTTTTTCCAGCCCCCTTCTCCCTCGTGTTTAGCACCATTGGTTTTTCGATTTTAAGACCTTCGGCCCATTAGTTTGGCGATTTTAAGACTTTACGCCCCATTTCTTTGTCAATATTAAGACCTTTCGTGCCATATAGGTGTAGATTTTTTCCTGGCGAGCGATAGCGAGCCTGTAATTACAAGAGTAACCGGCCTTGGGCTGGGATATTTTTCTACCTAAAAATGTACAAATTAAAAAAATATAAACATATATATAAATGAGCCAATAAATACACCCATTAAGTATTAATTTTATTCTAGCTATATTTAACTTTGCTTTTATGCAGTTTAAGAAGGAGCTGTGGTAGTAAAGGGGGTGAAGTATAATGTAGAACTTTCACAGCCCAAAGTAATATCAAGGCCAGCAACAAAATAAGGACATTGGTAAGTCTGATAGGGTTAAAAGGTATCAATAACTGAATACTCCAATATACATAAGCACAGGATCATAAAGATACACTAAAGAGAGAGAGAGAGATAAACCACCAACCGCACAGAGAAAAGAAATGACTGACACAAGCGAACACACAGAAACACACAAGAAATGACTGACACAAGCGAACACACAGAAACACAAAAAAAAAATGACTGACACAAACGAACACACAGAAACACAAAAGAAATGACTGACACAAGCGAACACACAGAAACACACAAAAGAAATTACTGACACAAGCGAACACACAGAAACACACAAGAAATGACTGACACAAGCGAACACACAGAAACACACAAGAAATGACTGACACAAGCGAACAAACAGAAACACACAAAAGAAATGACTGACACAAGCGAACAAACAGAAACACAAAATAAATGACTGACACAAGCGAACAAACAGAAACACACAAGAAATGACTGACACAAGCGAACACACAGAAACACACAAGAAATGACTGACACAAGCGAACAAACAGAAACACAAAAGAAATGACTGACACAAGCGAACAAACAGAAACACAAAAGAAATGACTGACACAAGCGAACAAGCAGAAACACACAAGAAATTACTGACACAAGCGAACACACAGAAACACACAAGAAATGACTGACACAAGCGAACAAACAGAAACACAAAAGAAATGACTGACACAAGCGAACACACAGAAACACAAAAGAAATGACTGACACAAGCGAACACACAGAAACACAAAAGAAATGACTGACACAAGCGAACACACAGAAACACACAAGAAATGACTGACACAAGCCAACACACAGAAACACACAAGAAATGACTGACACAAGCCAACACACAGAAACACAAAAGACGAGACTGGAGAGAAAAAGAAAGCCAATAGAAAACAGCGACCAGAGAGAGAGAGAGAGAGAGAGAGAGAGAGAGAGAGAGAGAGAGAGAGAGAGGGAGAGGGAGAGGGAGGGAGAGAGAGAGAGAGAGAGAGAAAGCCAAGAGAAAATAGCGACCAGAGAGAGAGAGAGAGAGAGAGAGAGAGAGAGAGAGAGAGAGAGAGAGAGAGAGAGAAAGAAAGAAAGAAAGAAAGAAAGAAAAGAAAGCAAGAAAGAAGAGAGAGAGAGAGACAGAGACAGAGACAGAGAGAGAGAGAGAGAGAAAGAGAGAGAGAAAGAGAGAGAGAAAGAGCGAGAGAGAGAGCGAGCGAGCGAGAGAGAGCGAGAGAGAGAGAGAGAGAGAGAGAGAGAGAGAGAGAGAGAGAGAGAGAACACACACATTCTATTCATGACCCCATTCCAACCCCAGTGTATCAAGGAATATTTTTTTCCGAACTTCTCAAATTTTTTACAGTAGTTTATCTGAAGTTGCAATTGCCTGTGACCCACTTACCTTACACTTGGATCCAGGCACAGAGACTTGATTGGTGAAGACATATGCAATCTTGAGTCTTAATGTAAAGACTAGAAGACTACATACCTGAAATAGGAAAAAATATATTAGTGTTCATGCATAAATTATATATACAATACATTTTATATACATTTACATATATATATATATATATATATATATATATATATATATATATATATATATATATATATATACATATATATATATACATTTACACATATATATATGTACAAATATTACTTTTGGTTGGCTTGTTGACCCACTGATTCAAGACATTATTATCAGCAAAGTGAAAACGACATCTACCTTCACCATCAGTAGTTCTGCCTTCCTAGTTTATCAGGTAATTAAAGTCACCTTAATCACAATGGTCTAACCCAAGCCCTTTGTTGCCAGTTCCGAATCCTCGGTCAAAACTCTATTATGTCCTTCAAATGTATTAGCCACTTAGTATCCGGTCCAGCAGTTTTAATGGACTTAAGTTTCTTAAAGATATTTAGTACATTCATTTCAGTAATTACGACATCACTGAGAAAGTAATTATTGTATATTTAATCCGGTGTGACACAAAAGCAAAGAAACAAATAAAGCGACAGACAAATGGTTTAGAAACATACAAAGACAAGAGCAAATAGAGCACAAGAGAGAGAGAGAGAGAGAGAGAGAGAGAGAGAGAGAGAGAGAGAGAGAGAGAGAGAGAAAAAAGGAGAAAACCAGGAGCAAGGAGAAACTAGATTTTTTTTTTTTTTTACAAACTCCGGGAAAGAAGGCGTAAAAGACACAATGAAAACGGAAGAACGAGGACACCGACAAAAACAAAAACAAACAACAAATCGAAGAGAGGCGCGGGAAAAGCAGTGCCTCTCTCTCATCTCTCTCTTTCTCTTTCTCTGTCTCGCTTCCACTCATAGCTGTCACACACATACACTCTCTCCCTCTCTTATCTCTCATTCTCGCCCTCGCTCCCTTGCATATCTCTAACTACTCTCTCTCTCTCACAGACACCCTCTCTCTCCCCAGTTACATTCTTTTTTCTCCTTGTTTTCCCTTCCCCAATTCAAACACACACACACACACACACACACACACACACACACACACACTCTCTCTCTCTCCTCTTCTTCCTCGCATATCTCTCTCTCTCTCCAGTTACATTCTTTTTTCTCCTTGTTTTCCGTTCCCCCATTTACACACACACACACACACACACACACACACACTCTCTCTCTCTCTCTCTCTCTCTCTCTCTCTCCCTAGTTACATTCTTTCATCTCCTTGTTTTCCGTTCCCACACACACACACACACACACACACACACAGCCCGTAGCCTAGTAGGTAGAGCTCTCGTCTCACACACGAGGGGTCGGGGGTTCAATCCCCCGCCGGGCGGAGACAAATTGGGCTTGTCTCCTTTCATGTGTTAGCCTCAGTTCACCTAGCTGTAAATAGGTACCTGGAATAAGTGGACGACGTTGTGACGTCCCATCTGGGGTTGGCAAAAATGGTAGAAGGCGAGATGGGTATCATATGGTTCACCTAAGCTGATGGCTACCTAAGCCTTCGGGCGAGACGGTACCGTCTATAGTGAGAATGGTACCATACAGATCCACCCTAAGCCTTCGTTTCCGATGACGCCAATTGGCTAAAATACAGACTACACACACATCCACAGCCATTCCAACAGTACATAAAACACTTAACATGCATTTCACGCAATACATTCCCAGTTAAGGAGGCGCGATAATAATGAGCTTAGCTCGCATTGCGTGGATTCCCCTTGACGAACAAGTAACTGAGTAACTGAGTAACACACACACACACACACACACACACACACACACACACACACACACACACACTCTCTCTCTCTCCTCCCCCATTCTCTTTGTCCTGTTTTTTGTTTCTCTCTCTCTCTCACATTCTTTTCAGGAGTTTTGTGCAGCATTTCACCTTTTAGTTTCAGGTCTCAAATGTTTCATCTCGCTACTGAGGGAATACAGGGTGGACAGGAAAACTGAGAGATAAGAGGAGAGTAGCGAAAGAGAGAGAGAGAGAGAGAGAGAGAGAGAGAGAGAGAGAGAGAGAGAGAGAGAGAGAGAGAGAGAGAGAGAGAGAGAGAGAGAGAGAGAGAGAGAGAGAGAGACAAATCAATGTTTTCTAACCTTCCGTCCTACCACAACTCAAAGAATTAACCCCTTCACCACGATGCCTTAAGGGGAGATCTCCACTTGAGGGATTTTTTTCTTGACCCCTGTCTCCCTCATGTTTAGCCCCATTGCTTTTGATATTATAAAACGTTTGCCCCATTAGTTTAGCGATTTTAAGAACTTTCACCCCATATTAAGACCTTTCGTGCAATTCAGGTGTCGATTTTATCCTGGCGAGCGAAAGCGAGCCTGTAATTTAAAAGGAACCGGCCTTCGGCCGGGAAATTTTTCTACCGAAAAATGTACAAATTTATCTTGAAAGGGACTCAAGGGGGTGTAATTTTAAGCTTGATGGAGGTCTAGGGAACAAACTAAATACCTCCCCTTAACCAAAACATATTGGTTGCAGACATGCGACTTCTGTTAGCTTATAATGTACGTCTAGGAATCAAAGGGATATAAACGATCTCAATAAACCCTTTATATAACAGTCATCCTCTTTAAGGGGAGATTTCCACTTGAGGGATTTTTTTCTTGACTCCTTTCTCCCTCATGTTTAGCCTCATTGTGTTTCTAATTTTAAGACGTTTGCCCCATTATGTTGACGATTTTAAGAACTGTCAACCCATTTCTGTCAATTTTAAGACCTTTCGTGTCATTTAGGTGTCGATTTTATCCTGGCGAGCGATAGCGAGCCTGTAATTTAAGAGAAACCGGCTTTCAGCCGGCATATTTTTCTACCGAAAAATGTACAAATTTATCTTGAAAGGGGCTCAAGGGGGTGTAATCTTAAGCTTGAAGGATATCTAGGGACCAAACTAAAAACCTCCCCTTAAGGGGGCAGTGCTTGTTTTTTAGTCTATATTTTAATTCATAAATTTATTTTTGAGTTTCATCGCTAGACCTCCATCAAGCTTAAAAAAAAAAAAAACACCCCCTAGACCCCCTGTCAAGATAAATTTGTACCTTTTTCGGTAGGTCGGTTCCCTCCAAAATTACAGCCTCGCTATCGCTCGGCAGGAAAAAATCAACACCTAAATGGCACGATAGGTCTTAATATTGACACAGAAAAGGGTCGTAAGGTGTTAAAATCGCCAAACTAACGGAACAAACGTCTTAAAACCTCAAAACTAATATGCCAAACATGAGGGAGAAGGGAGTCCAGAAAAAGCGAGTGCCACCCTCTTAATCGACACAAAATCGTTTAAATGTAACCAGAATTAAAGGTAGACATTGCGTCATCGTGCTGAAGGACAGAATATTGCGTTATCGTGCTGAAGGACAGAATATTGCGTTATCGTGCTGAAGGACAGAATATTGCGTTATCGTGCTGAAGGACAGAATATTGCGTCATCGTGCTGAAGCACAGAATATTGCGTTATCGTGCTGAAGGACAGAATATTGCGTTATCGTGCTGAAGGACAGAATATTGCGTTATCGTGCTGAAGGACAGAATATTGCGTTATCGTGCTGAAGGACAGAATATTGCGTCATCGTGCTGAAGGACAGAATATTGCGTTATCGTGCTGAAGGACAGAATATTGCGTCATCGTGCTGAAGGACAGAATATTGCGTCATCGTGCTGAAGGACAGAGTATTGCGTCATCGTGCTGAAGGACAGAGTATTGCGTTATCGTGCTGAAGGACAGAATATTGCGTTATCGTGCTGAAGGACAGAATATTGCGTTATCGTGCTGAAGGACAGAATATTGCGTTATCGTGCTGAAGGACAGAATATTGCGTTATCGTGCTGAAGGACAGAATATTGCGTTATCGTGCTGAAGGACAGAATATTGCGTTATCGTGCTGAAGGACAGAATATTGCGTTATCGTGCTGAAGGACAGAATATTGCGTTATCGTGCTGAAGGACAGAATATTGCGTTATCGTGCTGAAGGACAGAGTATTTCCCTTCTGTACCGGCGATGTCTGTCAATTTTATTCTAGCTAAAGTTAGACGATGTTGTTCAGCTTACGAAGGATCTGTGGTAGTAAAATGGTTAAGGGGAGGTTTTTAGTTTGGTCCCTAGATATCCATCAAGCTTAAGATTACACCCCCTTGAGCCCCTTTCAAGATAAATGTGTAAATTTTTCGGTAGAAAAATCTCCCGGCTGAAAACCGGTTCCTCTTAAATTACAGGCTCGCTATCGCTCGCCAGGATAAAATCGACACCTAAATGGCACGAAAGGTCTTAAAATTGACAGAAATGGGTCGAAGGTTCTTAAAATCGTCAAAATAATGGGGCGAACGTCTTAAAATTAGAAAAGTAATGGGGCTAAACATGAGGGAGAAAGGAGTCAAGAAAAAAATCCCTCAAGTGGAAATCTCCCCTCAAGTGAGATAGTTCGAGGCCTGTTACTTGCTAGTTTTGCATCCGAATGAAATCGGCTATTAGTGGCCAGGTTATATTTGAAAAGACGGCACCGGTCCTGAGGGGGTTAATATTTCCTGAACACTAGTTGGTCCGAGGGGGTGGGGCTTTTTGAATCTCCTCTGCTTCGTTTAATTAATTTGGAGATTTTAAAAGACATTTCACTCCATTTAGTTCGGAAATAATATAAAGGTGTCCGATTTAGGTGTCGATTCTATTTTGGGCCTGCGACAGTGAGCCTGAAACTCAGCCTTCGGCCGGCATATTTTTCTGTCTGAAAGTGTACACATTTGGTTTGAAATAATTATGCTTGGGAAAGCGTTTTTGTTAGCCTAAAGGGACAAGCTAAAATAATCCACCCACTCCAAAAGAAATACTCGGGAAAAAGTGTAACCAGAGAGTGAGAGTGAGAGTGAGTGAGAGTGAGAGAGACAGAGTGAGAGTGAGTGAGAAAGAGTGAGAGTGAGAGTGAGAGTGAGAGAGAGAGAGTGAGAGAGAGCGAGAGAGAGTGAGAGTGAGAGTGAGAGAGTGAGAGTGAGAGTGAGAGAGAGAGTGAGAGAAAGAGAGCGAGAGAGCGAGAGAGTTGCATTGAGTCAAACCTTCCATGTTTAACTCTCCGTCACTCCTTTTATTACTTTTCCACCCACCAGATTTTATTTCCCCAAACTTTACTCCCACTCCTCCCCACAATAGGCGCCTTCACGTTCGGTATTCCCTGTCCGATTCCCTTGATTTATAGCTATAGTCTGTTCATAGTACATAGGCCAATAAATCCTGACCACTAATCTCTCTTTAACTCCCAGACGACTGGAGTAATCGAGCTAATATGTCTGCCATTTGGGAAGGGTCAGCCAAGGAATGGATCCGGAAATTGACAGCCCATTTGCTCCAGCCCTTTTTGAGTGACAGGGGTCAGGGTTCTCGATTCCTGGACCAGTTATAATGAATGGACTGTAGCTGTGGGTCATTCGGGACAATCCAAAAATCATGCGAAAGCCAATCAATACTACTTAAACACCTCTCTACTTCCACCTGTAGATCTTGGATGGTACTTTTGAGCAACAGTATGCATTTGAATTGACTTAGTGTGATTTTTTTGTTTTCGGGACCCCACACTTTCTCATGTTTAGCCCCATTAGTTTTGATAATCCTAAGTCACTTGCTCCATTAGTTTGGAAACTTTAAGACCTTTTGTGCCTTTTAGGTGTCGATTTTTTCTTGGCCAGCGTCAGGGAGCCTGCAATTAGGGGGAATTAGCCTTCGGCGGGTCATTTTAGGGGGAATTAGCCTTCGGCGGGTCATTTTTCTACCGAATAATGCAAAACATTATTATATGTCTTGGGGGTATTGTCTTGGGGGTATTGTCTTGGGGGTATTGTCTTTTGGGTATTTGTATTGTCTTGGGGGTATTTGTATTGTCTTGGGGGTATTGTCTTGGGGGTATTGTCTTGGGGGTATTGTCTTGGGGGTATTGTCTTGGGGGTATTGTCTTGGGGGTATTGTCTTGGGGGTATTGTCTTGGGGATATTGTCTTGGGGGTATAGTCTTGGGGGTAATGTCTTGCGGGTATTGTCTTGAGCGTATTGGCTTGGGGGAATTGTCTTGGGGGTATTGTCTTGGGGGTATTGTCTTGGGGGTATTGTCTTGGGGGTATTGTCTTGGGGGTATTGTCTTGGGGGTATTGTCTTGGGGGTATTATTTTATTATATGTCTTGGGGGTATTGTCTTGGGGGTATTGTCTTGGGGGTATTGTCTTGGGGGTATTGTCTTGGGGGTATTGTCTTCGGGGTATTGTCTTGGGGGTATTGTTTTAAGGTTGATCGAGGTCTAGGGAGGAAAACAAAATAGAGAATAGTAGTACTGTAAACATATACATTAATAAATAAGTATTTATATATATATATATATATATATATATATATATATATATATATATATATATATATATATATATATACATATACAGTATATATATATATACAGTATATATATTTATATATATATATATATATATATATATATATATATATACTGTATATATATTTATATATATATACAGTATTATATATATATATATATATATATATATCTACCTCATTCACCTTGCATAGTCTTTCTGCATATGCAATCGTTCAAAACAATGAAGTGTAGTGGTGTTAATCCAGGTGATTAATTAGTCCAGATGACAAACCAGACGAGTACTGCAGCGTTCAATGTATAGTCCGGGCTGTCCCACACTATAGTCCGGGCTGTCCCACACTATAGTCCGGGCTGTCCCACACTATAGGTAGCGCCAACGAACGTGACAATAATCTGGATCCCTAACCTCTCTATAACTCAAAGGGCGTAGAGCAAACTGGCTGTAAATATCCACACTTATTTTCTGGTGGACTCTTCCCAAATGATAGAAACGTCAGCCCGATTGCTTTAATTAATTTCGAGTTATAAGAAGTTAAGATTATTGTCAAGTTCGCTGGCGCTACCTATACAAAGGAGTACAAAGGAAATCAAGCAACAACAGATCTAGTGACCCTTCTAGGTTGCTTGTCCTCCAAAATGCTGAGGATCAAGTGTCCAACCAGTGGTTTAGAGTGGGTAAGGGAACATTGGAAAGGGAATTACTGCCCTGGAACTAATGTCCGTGGCAGGATTAGGAAGTTAGTAGGGGACAGATGGGTTAGTAACTGAGGGGGGGATAAAATAAAGTTATTCATTTACAAACGCAGTCAGTCGCGGGTTTGATGAGAGATATTTGTCTAGGCGGAGTTTAAATGAATCAACGGTGATGCAGTCTATAACGTTTCGGGGAAGCCCATTCCACAAGTTGACAACTCGATTGAAGAAGAAATTCTTAGATTCATGCGAGTTAAAAAATTTACCAATAATTTTGCAACCGTTTCCCCGCGTGTAATATACCAGCACTTCGTTGTCTCTGTAGTCTTGTGGGTTATACATCGGCATCTACTATCTCGCCACACTGATTCATCCCATGGGACTTGCATAACATACAGTACACTCACGCCGGATATTCTGATATTGACATTTTCACTCACTGGGTACTGAATTCTATAGCATATTTTTAATAGGAGAATTATCGTACATCATTAAGTTATTGGAAACAGCTTGGCTTTAAGGGGAGATCTCCACTTGAGGGATTTTTTTCTTGACCCCTTTCTCCCTCATGTTTAGCCCCATTGCTTTTGATATTCTAAAACGTTTGCCCCATTAGTTTAGCGATTTTAGGAACTTTCACCCCATATTAAGACCTTTCGTGCAATTCAGGTGTCGATTTTATCCTGGCGAGCGATAGCGAGCCTGTAATTTAAGAGGATCCGGCCTTCGGCCAGGACATTTTTCTACGAAAAATGTACAAATTTATCTTGAAAGGGACTCAAGGGGGTGTAATTTTAAGCTTGATGGAGGTCTAGGAAACAAACTAAATACGTCCCCTTAATGACGTGTTCGTGGACTTTGATGTAATGTTCTAGATCTACGCCCAGCATAAATTCCTTCACAATAAAACCTTCCCATTGCCTCATCATGATTTGAAGACGGGATCCTTGGGTTAGCAGTTGAGCAACTCGATTATTGCACCAAACCTATCTATATATACACTAAATTATATGTGTACTATCTATATATACACTAAATTATATGTGTACTATCTATATAAACACTAAATTATATGTGTACTATCTATATAAACACTAAATTATATGTGTACTATCTATATAAACACTAAATTATATGTGTACTATCTATATATACACTAAATTATATGTGTACTATCTATATATACACTAAATTATATGTGTACTATCTATATAACAACTAAATTATATGTGTACTATCTATATATACACTAAATTATATGTGTACTATCTATATAAACACTAAATTATATGTGTACTATCTATATAAACACTAAATTATATGTGTACTATCTATATAAACACTAAATTATATGTGTACTATCTATATACACTAAATTATATGTGTACTATCTATATATACACTAAATTATATGTGTACTATCTATATATACACTAAATTATATGTGTACTATCTATATATACACTAAATTATATGTGTACTATCTATATATACACTAAATTATATGTGTACTATCTATATAAACACTAAATTATATGTGTACTATCTATATAAACACTAAATTATATGTGTACTATCTATATAAACACTAAATTATATGTGTACTATCTATATAAACACTAAATTATATGTGTACTATCTATATATACACTAAATTATATGTGTACTATCTATATATACACTAAATTATATGTGTACTATCTATATACACTAAATTATATGTGTACTATCTATATAAACACTAAATTATATGTGTACTATCTATATAACACTAAATTATATGTGTACTATCTATATAAACACTAAATTATATGTGTACTATCTATATAAACACTAAATTATATGTGTACTATCTATATATACACTAAATTATATGTGTACTATCTATATATACACTAAATTATATGTGTACTATCTATATATACACTAAATTATATGTGTACTATCTATATAAACACTAATTATATGTGTACTATCTATATAAACACTAAATTATATGTGTACTATCTATATAAACACTAAATTATATGTGTACTATCTATATATACACTAAATTATATGTGTACTATCTATATATACACTAAATTATATGTGTACTATCTATATATACACTAAATTATATGGTACTATCTATATAAACACTAAATTATATGTGTACTATCTATATAAACACTAAATTATATGTGTACTATCTATATATACACTAAATTATATGTGTACTATCTATATATACACTAAATTATATGTGTACTATCTATATATACACTAAATTATATGTGTACTATCTATATATACACTAAATTATATGTGTACTATCTATAAACACTAAATTATATGTGTACTATCTATATAAACACTAAATTATATGTGTACTATCTATATAAACACTAAATTATATGTGTACTATCTATATATACACTAAATTATATGTGTACTATCTATATATACACTAAATTATATGTGTACTATCTATATATACACTAAATTATATGTGTACTATCTATATATCACTAATTATATGTGTACTATCTATATACACTAAATTATATGTGTACTATCTATATAAACACTAAATTATATGTGTACTATCTATATAAACACTAAATTATATGTGTACTATCTATATAAACACTAAATTATATGTGTACTATCTATATAAACACTAAATTATATGTGTACTATCTATATATACACTAAATTATATGTGTACTATCTATATATACACTAAATTATATGTGTACTATCTATATACACTAAATTATATGTGTACTATCTATATAAACACTAAATTATATGTGTACTATCTATATAAACACTAAATTATATGTGTACTATCTATATATACACTAAATTATATGTGTACTATCTATATATACACTAAATAATATGTGTACTATCTATATATACACTAAATTATATGTGTACTATCTATATATACACTAAATTATATGTGTACTATCTATATAAACACTAAATTATATGTGTACTATCTATATAAACACTAAATTATATGTGTACTATCCATATAAACACTAAATTATATGTGTACTATCTATATATACACTAAATTATATGTGTACTATCTATATAAACACTAAATTATATGTGTACTATCTATATACACTAAATTATATGTGTACTATCTATATACACTAAATTATATGTGTACTATCTATATATACACTAAATTATATGTGTACTATCTATATATACACTAAATTATATGTGTACTATCTATATAAACACTAAATTATATGTGTACTATCTATATACACACTAAATTATATGTACTATCTATATATACACTATAATATATGTGTACTATCTATATATACACTAAATTATATGTGTACTATCTATATATACACTAAATTATATGTGTACTATCTATATATACACTAAATTATATGTGTACTATCTATATATACACTAAATTATATGTGTACTATCTATATAAACACTAAATTATATGTGTACTATCTATATAAACACTAAATTATATGTGTACTATCTATATACACTAAATTATATGTGTACTATCTATATATACACTAAATTATATGTGTACTATCTATATATACACTAAATTATATGTGTACTATCTTATAAACACTAAATTATATGTGTACTATCTATATAAACACTAAATTATATGTGTACTATCCATATAAACACTAAATTATATGTGTACTATCTATATACACTAAATTATATGTGTACTATCTATATAAACACTAAATTATATGTGTACTATCTATATATACACTAAATTATATGTGTACTATCTATATAAACACTAAATTATATGTGTACTATCTATATAAACACTAATTATATGTGTACTATCTATATATACACTAAATTATATGTGTACTATCTATATAAACACTAAATTATATGTGTACTATCTATATATACACTAAATTATGTGTACTATCTATATAAACACTAAATTATATGTGTACTATCTATATATACACTAAATTATATGTGTACTATCTATATAAACACTAAATTATATGTGTACTATCTATATATACACTAAATTATATGTGTACTATCTATATAAACACTAAATTATATGTGTACTATCTATATATACACTAAATTATATGTGTACTATCTATATAAACACTAAATTATATGTTTACTATCTATATAAACACTAAATTATATGTGTACTATCTATATACACTAAATTATATGTGTACTATCTATATAAACACTAAATTATATGTGTACTATCTATATAAACACTAAATTATATGTGTACTATCTATATATAACTAAATTATATGTGTACTATCTATATATACACTAATTATATGTGTACTATCTATATATACACTAAATTATATGTGTACTATCTATATACACTAATTATATGTGTACTATCTATATAAACACTAAATTATATGTGTACTATCTATAATACACTAAATTATATGTGTACTATCTATATAAACACTAAATTATATGTGTACTATCTATATATACACTAAATTATATGTGTACTATCTATCTAATAAACACTAAATTATATGTGTACTATCTATATAACACTAAATTATATGTGTACTATCTATATATACACTAAATTATATGTGTACTATCTATATAAACACTAATTATATGTGTACTATCTATATATACACTAAATTATATGTGTACTATCTATATAAACACTAAATTATATGTGTACTATCTATATATACACTAAATTATATGTGTACTATCTATATAAACACTAAATTATATGTGTACTATCTATATATACACTAAATTATATGTGTACTATCTATATATACACTAAATTATATGTGTACTATCTATATAAACACTAAATTATATGTGTACTATCTATATAAACACTAAATTATATGTGTACTATCCATATAAACACTAAATTTTATGTGTACTATCTATATATACACTAAATTATATGTGTACTATCTATATAAACACTAAATTATATGTGTACTATCTATATACACTAAATTATATGTGTACTATCTATATAAACACTAAATTATATGTGTACTATCTATATAAACACTAAATTATATGTGTACTATCTATATATACACTAAATTATATGTGTACTATCTATATAAACACTAAATTATATGTGTACTATCTATATATACACTAAATTATATGTGTACTATCTATATAAACACTAAATTATATGTGTACTATCTATATATACACTAAATTATATGTGTACTATCTATATAAACACTAAATTATATGTGTACTATCTATATACACTAAATTATGTGTACTATCTATATAAACACTAAATTATATGTGTACTATCTATATATACACTAAATTATATGTGTACTATCTATATAAACACTAAATTATATGTTTACTATCTATATAAACACTAAATTATATGTGTACTATCTATATATACACTAAATTATATGTGTACTATCTATATAAACACTAAATTATATGTGTACTATCTATATAAACACTAAATTATATGTGTACTATCTATATACACTAAATTATATGTGTACTATCTATATAAACACTAAATTATATGTGTACTATCTATATACACTAAATTATGTGTACTATCTATATATACACTAAATTATATGTGTACTATCTATATATACACTAAATTATATGTGTACTATCTATATAAACACTAAATTATATGTGTACTATCTATATAAACACTAAATTATATGTGTACTATCTATATATACACTAAATTATATGTGTACTATCTATATTACACTAAATTATATGTGTACTATCTATATATACACTAAATTATATGTGTACTATCTATATAAACACTAAATTATATGTGTACTATCTATATAACACTAAATTATATGTGTACTATCCATATAACACTAAATTATGTGTACTATCTATATATACACTAATTATATGTGTACTATCTATATAAACACTAATTATATGTGTACTATCTATATACACTAAATTATATGTGTACTATCTATATAAACACTAAATTATATGTGTACTATCTATATAAACACTAAATTATATGTGTACTATCTATATATACACTAAATTATATGTGTACTATCTATATATACACTAAATTATATGTGTACTATCTATATAAACACTAAATTATATGTGTACTATCTATATAAACACTAAATTATATGTGTACTATCTATATAAACACTAAATTATATGTGTACTATCTATATAAACACTAAATTATATGTGTACTATCTATATAAACACTAAATTATATGTGTACTATCTATATATACACTAAATTATATGTGTACTATCTATATAAACACTAAATTATATGTGTACTATCTATATATACACTAAATTATATGTGTACTATCTATATATACACTAAATTATATGTGTACTATCTATATAAACACTAAATTATATGTGTACTATCTATATAACACTAAATTATATGTGTACTATCTATATAAACACTAAATTATATGTGTACTATCTATATAAACACTAAATTATATGTGTACTATCTATATATACACTAAATTATATGTGGTACTATCTATATATACACTAAATTATATGTGTACTATCTATATAAACACTAAATTATATGTGTACTATCTATATATACACTAAATTATATGTGTACTATCTATATAAACACTAAATTATATGTGTACTATCTATATATACACTAAATTATATGTGTACTATCTATATAAACACTAAATTATATGTGTACTATCTATATAAACACTAAATTATATGTGTACTATCTATATAAACACTAAATTATATGTGTACTATCTATATAAACACTAAATTATATGTGTACTATCTATATATACACTAAATTATATGTGTACTATCTATATAAACACTAAATTATATGTGTACTATCTATATAAACACTAAATTATATGTGTACTATCTATATAAACACTAAATTATATGTGTACTATCTATATAAACACTAAATTATATGTGTACTATCTATATAAACACTAAATTATATGTGTACTATCTATATAAACACTAAATTATATGTGTACTATCTATATAAACACTAAATTATATGTGTACTATCTATATAAACACTAAATTATATGTGTACTATCTATATATACACTAAATTATATGTGTACTATCTATATAAACACTAAATTATATGTGTACTATCTATATATACACTAAATTATATGTGTACTATCTATATAAACACTAAATTATATGTGTACTATCTATATAAACACTAATTATATGTGTACTATCTATATAACACTAAATTATATGTGTACTATCTATATAAACACTAAATTATATGTGTACTATCTATATATACACTAAATTATATGTGTACTATCTATATAAACACTAAATTATATGTGTACTATCTATATAAACACTAAATTATATGTGTACTATCTATATAAACACTAAATTATATGTGTACTATCTATATAAACACTAAATTATATGTGTACTATCTATATAAACACTAAATTATGTGTACTATCTATATATACACTAAATTATATGTGTACTATCTATATAAACACTAAATTATATGTGTACTATCTATATAAACACTAAATTATATGTGTACTATCTATATAAACACTAAATTATATGTGTACTATCTATATAAACACTAAATTATATGTGTACTATCTATATATACACTAAATTATATGTGTACTATCTATATAAACACTAAATTATATGTGTACTATCTATATAAACACTAAATTATATGTGTACTATCTATATAAACACTAAATTATATGTGTACTATCTATATAAACACTAAATTATATGTGTACTATCTATATAAACACTAAATTATATGTGTACTATCTATATACACTAAATTATATGTGTACTATCTATATAAACACTAAATTATGTGTACTAACTATAGGAACACTAAATTATAAGTGTACTATCTAAATGGACACTAAATTATATGTGTACTATCTATAAACACTAAATTATATGTGTACTATCTATATAAACACTAAATTATATGTTTACTATCTATATAAACACTAAATTATATGTGTACTATCTATATAAACACTAAATTATATGTTTACTATCTATATATACACTAAATTATATGTGTACTATCTATATATACACTAAATTATATGTGTACTATCATGAATCAATAACGTCCCTCTGCGTCCTCCTTGTGTTTCTTTCTCCTCTTCCTCCTTTATCTCCTTCCCTCTTCCTCCTCCTTAACCCCTTCCTCCTCCTCCTCCTCTTCCTCTTCCTCCTCCTCCTCTTCCTCTTCCTCCTCTTCCCCTCCCCCTCTTCCCCTTCCTGCAGCCTGTGAGAGACAAGACACATCAGCTCACTGGGTGTAAACTAACTTGCTTCACTGGCTGCCAAGTAGGGAGGCTCCAGAACTTCATTATCCTGCATTAGGGGGGAGATTTTCACTTTAGGGATTTTTTTCTGGACCCCTTTCTCCCTCATGTTTAGCCCCATTGCTTGTGAGATTTTAAGACGTTCGCCTTAGTAATTTGGACATTTAAGACATTTTGCCCCATTTCTGGCAATTTTAAGACCTTTCGTGCCATTAAGGTGTCAATTTTTTCCTGGCGAGCGATAGCGAGCCTGTAATTTAAGAGCAACCGGCCTCGACATTTTTCTACCGAAAAATTTACAAATTTATCTTGAAAGGGGGTCTAGGGGGTGTAATTTTAAGCTTGATGAAAACGTAGGGAACAAACTAAATACCTCCCCTTAATCTTCACGTTTAGCATTTCTTACTATAGTTCTCTAAATTGGCTCATCTCATAAATTATCCTCTTCCTCTATCTCATCTGCCTCCTCCTCCTTCTCGACCTCCTGCTCTCCTACTCTCTAATTTACAGGCTCATTTAATCATATCATAATTCTAACACATATTTCTATAGTCTACAGTCTCTCGAAGTAGTATCCTATTATTAACGTAACTGCCATCAAATTTTCAGGCTTTTTTTAATTGTATCAAAATACTAATAACATTTGTGTAATTCACAGGCCTTTTGTAACCGTGTATTTAAATTATACATCCTGTCATCTAAATTGCCAGAATGCCTTCGAACTTGAAACGTTGCGAGCAGTGCACAGGTCGATTCGCTGGACAATACTTCAGTGAATGCAGGCTGTGCGAAAACCGCCGACAGCTGGAAGAAGGTTCTAAACGAAGTATTATCCAATTATAACAAACTCCAGAAGGAATTCTACTTGTTGCCGGAATTAGTTTCCCTCAATGTAGTGGCAACACCTGAGACCCAGCAGAATGCACCACTGCAGGTGTCAAGCCAGGACAACGCACCTGCCCTCCCTATTCCCCCTAGATCCTGGCCTCCCTATTCCCCCTAGATCTCCTTCCCCACCCAGAGTTGACCAACCGCTAACACCCCCACCAGACACCCCACCCGCCTGCCACAACACTCACTCATCCCCAGGAAACTCCAGCGTCTCTCCCACCAGTTTTATTTCCGTAAGAAATGGGGCGAGGCAATCAAGAAGGTCACATCTGCCGGCCACCACAAATAATAGATACCAGATTCTGACAGAAACAAGTGACGAACCTGAGGAGATCAGGCTCATTGGAGACTCCATCCTACGGGGACAACTTGAACAGTGTACAGAGGTAATACAAACTGCTAACAAATTGGTGGGATTCATTGGCAGAACATTTGAATTCAAATCAGAAAAAATAATTCTTACTCTATTGAACTCATTGGTGCGTCCTCATCTCGAATACTGCGTGCAATTCTGGTCACCGTACTACAGTAAGAACATAAATAAACTTGAAAAGGTGCAACACAGAGTCACTAAAATGATAACTAGATTGCGTAATAAACCATACGAAGAGCGTTTAAAAGAACTAAATTTGTTTAGCCTAACAAAGCACCGACTGAGAGGTGACCTAATAGAGGTGTTCAAAAATCTTCAATGGATTCAGCAACCTAAATGTGAGCGAATTATTCACGATTAATCAAGCAAACTACACGAGAAACAATGTTAAATGATGATAGGCAAACTTTTTCATTCTCATGAGGCGAAGCATTTCTTCTTCAACCATGTTGTGATTATTTTGAACAATCTACCCTCGAACATGGGAACTGTAATACTGTCGAAACATTCAAGAACCATCTGGGCAAACACTTGACAAATAACTCTCAATGAACACAGTTTCAATCAGAATAACGCAGCATGAAGTGATAACGCATACTGCAATGTATATTGATATTCATACACCTGTTCCCTTTCAGAATTGTAGTAATAAAGTTAGCTTAGTTTACAAATCAATTTATTATTCTTCATGTCCAATCCGAAATTCCATGTCAGTTTGTCCCTACTACATGAACATTTTTTCCAACTGTTTCCATGCCAGCATTAGCTGGAGGGAGTGGTGGGTGGGGAGGAGCCTTCTTTTTTGCTATAATTTTCTCTACCTCGTAGTCAGTAGATTAGTAGTTTAGATATCCAAACTGCCCCGTAAGGGCCAATAGGTCTGTTGCTGTTTGTAAGTCCTTTGTATTCCTCCTCCTACTCCTCCTCCTCCTCCTCCTCTTACTCTTCCTCCTCCTCCTCCTCCTCCTCGACCACCTCCTCCTCCTCTTCCTCTTCCCCTCTACTGCAGCCAATGAGAGACCACGTATCAGCTCACTGGGTGTAAACTAACTGGTGATCAGGTATTGAGGGATAATTAGCCTTTACAACGGCACCTCGTATCTACTATCCAAAGAGTGTTGAGAAGGGAGAAGGGGTGTTAGAGAGAGAGGAAGCTGTTGGAGTGGCTTTGTTATGTGTGCAATTAGTCTATATGCGTCGTCGAGGTGTTCCCCGACTCGCTTCACTGACTGCCAAGTAGGGAGGCTCCAGAACTTCATTATTCTCTGTTAATCCAAGCGTTTACCATTTATACCTTTAGAACTCTTAAGGGGAGATTTCCACTTGAGGGATTTTTTTCTTGACTCCTTTCTCCCTCATGTTTAGCCCCATTGTTTTCCTAATGTTAAGACGTTCGCCCCATTATTTTGACGATTTTAAGAACTTTCGACCCATTTCTGTCAATTTTAAGACCTTTCGTGCCATTTAGGTGTCGATTTTATCCTGGCGAGTGATAGCGAGCCTGTAATTTAAGAGGAACCGGCTTTCAGCCGGGAAATTTTTCTACCGAAAAATGTACAAATTTATCTTGAAAGGGGCTCAAGGGGGTGTAATCTTAAGCTTGAAGGATATCTACGGACCAAACTAAAAACCTCCCCTTAACTCTATGTGCATCTCCCTTGCTTCGTTCCAATAGTTTTGAAATTTTATGGCTCACCACCCCATTCTGATGTCGATTTTTTCTGGGCGAGCGATACCGAGCCTGTAACTTGGAAGAAGTCGGCCTTTGGCCGAGATATTTTTCTATCGAAAAATGTACAAATTTAACTTGAAGGGAGTTTGAGTGGGCACTTTTTTTTAGCTTGAAGAAAGTCTTGGAAGGCGTTTTTGCTAACCGTTTAAAGGACAATCTAAAATACATTTCTCCTCGGAAGTGCCAAAAATATGAAAAATCCTCCTTTACCTCTTCTACCTACTCCTCCTCCTCCTCCCCTCCCTCCTGTAGCCAGTGATAGACCACACAATCATCAGGTCACTGGGCGTAACCTAACTTGCTCCACTGGCGGCCAAGAAATGCATAATTATATAGTCCAACTGTTTAACCCCTTCTGTACCGGGGACGTCTTTTAAAAGTTTACTCTAGCCATATTTAGTCGATTTTGTGCCGTTTAAGGGGACATGGGCCGGTTTTCTGGACCACTTTCTCCCTCATGTTTAGCCCCATTAGTTTTCAGATGTTAAGATGTTTGCCCTATTAGTTAATCAATTTTAAGACCTTTCGCCCCATTTCTACGTCAATATTTAGACCTCTTGTGCTATTTAGGTGTCGATTTTTTCCCTGGCGAACGATAGTGAGCCTGTACTGTTGGAAGAACCGGCCTTCGGCCGGGAAATTTTTCTACCGAAAAATGTACAAATTAATCTAGAAGGGGGGGTCTAATGAATGTTTTTTTAAAATTAGATGGAGGTCTAGGGAGGAAACTAGAAACAAATAATGAATACATGCAAAAATCGCCCAAAAAGTGAACCATCTTCCCTTAAGGAGGATCTGAGGTAGTACAAAGCGTTAAGTGAGGTAGATCGAAGAATGTTAATAACTGGAGACCCATTTTAAGCTGAATAAAATCGTCTTATAGTAGCCAGCATGAAATTAAAACGACGACGACGGTACAGAAGGGGTTAATATTACTTCCTTTAACCCCTTCACCACCAATAAGTTATGTGCATCATATTCTGGTTACCATCAGACGATTTTCTTTAGGTTGTAATCTGCCTATACGACTCCTCGCAGGGGTATATGCGATCTCAATAAACTCTCTGAATATCATAGGTCCTTCTTAAACTGCGTAAAATCGCCTAACTTTACCTAGACTGAAAGGTCAAAATACTTCATGGTGCTGAGGGGGTTAATACTGTTATCTTTATTTGGTCTGAAAGAGGTCTTTTTGGAATCCCCCTGTTTTGCTCCATTAGTTTGGAGATTTTAAGACCTTTCATCCCATTAGTTTGGCCAAAATATGACGCTTCAACTCATTCAGGTGCTGACTTTTTGTTTCTGGCAGAGCGATAGTAAGCCTGTAACAAATGGGAGATCAACCTTCGACTGGGACCATATTTGCTATCGAAAAATGTACACATTTAGCTTCGGGGGGGGGGGGGGGGGTGGTCTGAATGGGTATTGTTTCCGGTTGCAAGAAGTGCAGGAGAGCGTCATTGTTCACCTAAGGGCTACACACAAATACATTGCTGGAAAATGATACAAGCAAGCAAAATCCTCGAAAATATTTAAACACAATATTATACTTACTTCCAAAACGTCGGAGCAGGTAGTGTTATTTATGACTTATCTTAATATTTGGCCATTCATTCCTAAACGTATTTATTCACATTCGTTTATTTATTGTATTCGTATTTATTGCTTGTTGATTTGTTTCATCACATTCCTTCATTGTTGGGGGTTTAAGGGGAGGTTTCTAGTTTGTTTCCTACTCCTCCAGCAATCTTAAAATGTCACCCCCTTGACCCCATTTCAAGATAAATTTGTACATTTTTCGGCAGAAAAATTTCCCGGCCGAAGGCCGGTTACTCTTAAATTACAGGCTCGCTATCGCTCGCCAGGATAAAATCGACACCTAAATGGCACGGAAGGTCTTAAAATTGACAGACTGGGGCGGAATTTCTTAAAATCACCAAACTAATGGGGCAAACGTCTTAAAATCTCAAAACTAATGGGGCTAAACATGAGGGAGAACACCCTTCCCCTTAACAAATAATCACTATCCGTTAATTAGCCTGTCCTCAGTAATCAATTATTGTGGTGTTCAGTTTTATCATGTTTGCTAGCCTAGTTGCTTAGTTGTGGGAGGTGTTAACATCGCCTAACTAATGAGCCGAACGTCTTAACATCTGCACACTAATGGGGCTACAGAGGAGGAAGATGGGGGGCCAGGAAAAAACGACCCACCTCCCCTTTAACACTGTCTGGTGCAACGTCGCGGGGGTTATTATGGTATTGTGTTGAATTATTATTGAGGGTTTGAATTGTGTTAGCCATTTTCAAACAATGTGTATTAAGTTAACCCCGAGACTTTAAACAAAAAACGCCTCTCCAAACCCCCTTCAAACTAAAAAACGCCTCTCCAAACCCCCTTCAAACTAAAAAACGTCTCTCCAAACCCCCTTCAAACTAAAAAACGCCTCTCCAAACCCCCTTCAAACTAAAAAACGTTCCCCAGATCCCCTTCAAGCTAAATATGTACATTTTTCGGTAGAAAATTTTTCCGGCCAAAGGCCGGTTTCTCCCAAATTGCAGGCTCGCTATCGCTCGCCCAGGAAATATCGACACCTTATTGGGTTGAAGCATCATATAATCGCCAATCTAATGAGGTGAAACGTCTTAAAATATCCAAGCTAATGGAGTAAATCAGGGAGGATCCAAAATCGACACCTTATTGGGTTGAAGCATCATATAATCGCCAAACTAATGAGATGAAACGTCTTAATTATCCAAGCTAATGGAGTAAATCAGGGAGGATCCAAAATCGACACCTTATTGGGTTGAAGCATCTTATAATCGCCAATCTAATGAGGTGAAACGTCTTAAAATATCCAAGCTAATGGAGTAAATCAGGGAGGATCCAAAATCGACACCTTATTGGGTTGAAGTATCTTATAATCGCCAATCTAATGAGGTGAAACGTCTTAAAATATTCAAGCTAAAGGAGTAAATCAGGCGAGGCTCCAAATTGGCCCGCCCTGCACCTAATAGGGTTAAGCTTTATCTCTCCTCTTCATAATTAGTCCAAGTTCGTTTGTTTGTTTGAAAAGAGAGATCCTGTTTATTTAATCTATTTTGTGTGTATGTTGCTATTATTATCTTTCTCTCTCTCTCTCTCTCTCTCTCTCTCTCTCTCTATCTCTATCTATTTCTATCCTTTCCTTCAACTTTACGCTCAGAGCAGGTGCACATGTATGATAATGCGTGTTGAGATTTATAGTGTTAGTGTTTTACGCCAGGTATAAGCTATCATATATAAGTAACACCCCGTTCTTAATAATTAATATCAAATACAAACCCCAATGTACCTGAATAAACTAATGATCTTGGGTAGAACCTTGCTTGATTCCTTAAGGGGAGGTATTTAGTTTGTTCCCTAGACCTCCATCAAGCTTAAAATTACACCCCCTTGAGTCCCTTTCAAGATATATTTGTACATTTTTCGGTAGAAAAATGTCCCGGCCGAAGGCCGGTTCCTCTTAAATTACAGGCTCGCTATCGCTCGCCAGGATAAAATTGACACCTGAATGGCACGAAAGGTCTTAATATGGGGTGAAAGTTCTTAAAATCGCTAAACTAATGGGGCAAACGTTTTATAATATCAAAAGCAATGGGGCTAAACATGAGGGAGAAAGGGGTCAAGAAAAAAATCCCTCCAGTGGAAATCTCCCCTTAACGTAAAATGGAATATAAATATATGACTGAATACTTTGTTGTACACCACACTGTAACCAGTACAATGCAGTCCACATTGTTTATCTTTACACCTACAATACCTCACCGACAATAAGGTCTTTGAAATACTAATTGTACCTTTAAACACACACCTGTCTGTCTGTCTCTGTCTGTCTCTCTCTCTCCCCCCCCCCTCACTCTCACTCTCTTTCTCCTGCATAATCTGCCTCATTAGCGTCATGCTCTGAAGTCTTCTCTGCCCCCACACACACACACACACACATACATACATACACACACACACACACACACACACACACACACACCCCACACACGAGGGGTCGGGGGTTCAATCCCCGGCCGGGCGGAGACAAATTGGGCTTGTCTCGTTTCATGTGTTAGCCTCAGTTCACCTAGCTGTAAATAGGTACCTGGAATAAGTGGACGAAGTTGTGACGTCCCATCTGGGGTTGGCAAAAATGGTACAAGGCGAGATCGGTATCATATGGTTCACCTAAGCTAATGGCTACCTAAGCCTTCGGGCGAGACGGTACCGTCTATAGTGAGAATGGTACCATACAGATCCACCCTAAGCCTTCGTTTCCGATGTCGCCAATTGGCTAAATACAGACTACACATACATCCACAGCCATTCCAACAGTACATAAAACACTTAAAATGCATTTCACGCAATACATTCCCAGTTAAGGAGGCGCGATAATAATGAGCTTAGCTCGCATTGCGTGGATTCCCCTTGACGAACAAGTAACTGAGTAACATACACACATACACACACGCACACAAATTAGGTGAGTACAATTAGGTGAGTACAATTAGGTCAGTACATACACACGCACACAAATTAGGTGAGTACAATTAGGTGAGTACAATTAGGTGAGTACAATTAGGTGAGTACAATTAGGTGAGTACACGCACAAAAATTAGGTGAGTACAATTAGGTGAGTACAATTAGGTGAGTACATACACACACATACCTGTTCCATAGGTTCGGGTGAGCACAAGGGCAGTCACGTGCTTTTCGGCCAAAATTACACTGATTATCTTTGTAGTAGTACCGTAGCATCATTCAGTTTTCCGTTCATCATTGTGAAGATTTCTAGTATTGGTGTTATTTGTTTTGGGCGATGTGTCACTTTGTTCTTCGGAAACACGTTCATCACACTTGCCACCGTTCATCACACTTGCCACCGTTCATCACACTTGCCACCGTTCATCACACTTGCCACCGTTCATCACACTTGCCACCGTTCATCACACTTGCCACCGTTCATCACACTTGCCACCGTTCATCACACTTGCCACCGTTCATCACACTTGCCACCGGGTACTTATCACCGAAACTACCGCTAATTATTTATCAATATGTGTAGGCTGGTATAGAATAAGGATGTTGCAAAGATCATATTAAAATGGGTTGCAACCTCCGGAGATACATTTTATGTGCGCTATATAAAGTACTGTAACAAAAAAATCTCCCTATTGATGGCAGTGAAACTCTTACTAAGCCCCTTACTGTCAAAATAGATGCCGATTTCAATAATTCATAGGGGGTTGAGGGGGGCAAAGCCCCCCTCAACCCATCCTGTATCCAAAAACAAACAATATTGTGTATATACTCTGAAGATGACTTACAGTACATCTGAGTGTTTTAAGATTGTTGGATAATGGGAATAATACCATTTTCCGGGGATTGGGTCAATATTTACGAGTCACACCACAACTGGGATCTCATTTCTAATGGTAGTTTTGGGTTCCTATCATTCTATGATTCATTGCTATATACTTTTTATCCACCGGAAATTTGTTTGTATTTTTTTTTATTTTTTTTTTTTATTTTTTTTTAGCATTAACCTAACCTAACCTAACCTAAATGTATTTGGGGGCTATTAGGTTAGGTTAGGTCAGGTTAGGTTTTTTGGTTAGGTTAATGCTAAAAAAAAGCCCAAGAAAAAAAAAATAGGCCTATTTTCCGGTGGATAAAAAGTATATAGCAATGAAGCATAGAATGATAGGAACCCAAAACTACCGTTAGAAATGAGATCCCAGCTGTGGTGCGACTCGTAAATATTGACCGGGGAGGGTAACTAATATCAACTACTTTATAATGATGAAAACGACCTAAAACCCACAAAGAAAAAACCATGGGAAAATTTTGGTGATAGTTTCGGTTATAATATTGTCCTAGCACAGTTTTCATTGGTGCTTTCCCGGTCGTTGTTTGGTGGTTGTTTAGCCTCACTTTCCGTTTTCCTTGTCCAGTAGGGCATAGACGAGCGCAAACTGCCGGTCGCCTTGTTCACCCAGCTGTTGTTTAAGGCGAAAATAATCTCCACTTGAGGGACTTTTTTCTTGACCCCTTTCTCCCTCATGTCTAGCCCCATTGCTTTTGAGATTTTAAGACGTTTGCCCCATTAGTTTGGTGATTTTTAAGATATTTCCGCCCCATTCTGTCAATTTTAAGACCTTTCGTGCCATTTAGGTGTCGATTTTATCCTGGCGAGCGATAGCGAGCCTGTAATTTAAGAGTAATCGGCCTTCGGCCGTGACATTTTTCTACCGAAAAATTTACAAATTTATCTTGAAAGGGGGTCAAGGGGGTGAAATTTTAAGATTGCTGGAGGAGTAGGAAACAAACTAGAAACCTCCCCTTAACCCATCCCTCACAGGTGTACTGACTCCTTGTGTTCAGGAAACTCACAATGGCATACACAGGGAAGTGTGTGCAATTGGCATGTACATATTGTTTACACGTTCGGCCTTTCAAACACTCCCAACAAGCACCCATGGTTGTTACATGCTAAACAGTTTGTGTCTGCAGGAGGCAAGTTACTTTCGGACATAGTACTCGTGTTGCACTGTACATTTTCCGGTTTCACTAATTTACCTGCACATTTCTGTCAATTTTAAGACCTTTCGTGCCATTATGTGTCGACTTTTTCCTGGCGAGCGATAGCGAGCCTGTAATTTAAGAGGAATCGGCCTTCGGCCGGGAAATTTTTCTACCGAAAAATGTACAAATTTATCTTGAAAGGGGGTCAAGGGGGTTTAATTTTAAGCTTGAAGGAGGTCCAGGGAACAAACTAAAAACCTCCGCTTAATAGTTAACTCACATATAGCGTTAAGGGGAGATCTCCACTTGAGGGATTTTTTTCTTGACCCCTTTCTCCCTCATGTTTAGCCCCATTGCTTTTGATATTATAAAACGCTTGCCCCATTAGTTTAGCGATTTTAAGAACTTTCACCCCATACTAAGACCTTTCGTGCAATTCAGGTGTCGATTTTATCCTGGCGAGCGACAGCGAGCCTGTAATTTAAGAGGAACCGGCTTTCAGCCGGGACATTTTTCTACCGAAAAATTTACAAATTTATCTTGAAGGGGGGTCTAGAGGGTGTAATTTTAAGATTGATGGAATTCTAGGGAACGAACTAAAAACCTCCCCTTAAAATAACCCAGAAATAACGCATATATTAGCGAACAAATCTGGGAACAATCACATCAACACAACGTATTTGATTAAGTCACTGACAATGATGAACTAGCGAAGAGGGTACCGGTAGTGGCAGTTGTGTGAATGGTAGAGGTAACGCCAACGAGGGTACCGGTAGTGGCAGTTGTGTGAATGGTATAGGTAACGACAACGAGGGTACCGGTAGTGGTAGTTGTGTGAATGGTAGAGGTAACGCCAACGAGGGTACCGGTAGTGGCAGTTGTGTGAATTGTAGAGGTAACGCCAACGAGGGTACCGGTAGTGGCAGTTGTGTGAATGGTAGAGGTAACGCCAACGAGGGTACCGGTAGTGGCAGTTGTGTGAATGGTATAGGTAACCCCAACGAGGGTACCGGTAGTGGTAGTTGTGTGAATGGTAGAGGTAACGCCAACGAGGGTACCGGTAGTGGTAGTTGTGTGAATGGTAGAGGTAACGCCAACGAGGGTACCGGTAGTGGCAGTTGTGTGAATGGTATAGGTAACCCCAACGAGGGTACCGGTAGTGGCAGTTGTGTGAATGGTATAGGTAACGCCAACGAGGGTACCGGTAGTGGCAGTTGTGTGAATGGTATAGGTAACCCCAACGAGGGTACCGGTAGTGGTAGTTGTGTGAATGGTATATAGGTAGCACCAACGAGGGTACCGGTAGTGGTAGTTGTGTGAATGGTATAGATAACGCCAACGAGGGTACCGGTAGTGGCAGTTGTGTGAATGGTAGAGGTAACGCCAACGAGGGTACCGGTAGTGGCAGTTGTGTGAATGGTATAGGTAACGCCAACGAACCTGACCATCATCTCCATCCCTGACCTCATCGTAACTCAAAAGGACCTTGAACAAACTCACTGTAAATTTCCACACTTATTTCCTGGTGGACTCTTCCCCAAATGATAGAAATGTCATCCCGATTGCTTTCATTCGTTTTGAGTCATACGAAGTGTAGGGGTCCAGATTATTGGTCAAGTTCGTTGACGCTACCTATAGTTAGTGTGGTAACTGGCCGGCAGGTGGTGCTGACTGTCAGGGCCAGACGGTAGGATAGGGTATCAGGTTTTCACTAATGTTTCAATAATTACTGGTCTAAATTGGTTCCAGACAGCTTCACAACCACCGCGGCTTATCGATGTTTATCTAGGTATAGTCAGAGTACCGCAACTTGACTATTTGCGAAGATATTGATGAAAACAGAGGAGCCGCGGGATCACTGTTCACACCGGGCACCGCCAAGACACACACACACATACACGCGCACACACACATCCATAGAGGTGTCGTCATTGTGAATAATGTGTTGCGATATTTCGAATTGATGCGTGTGTGTGTGAGTATGTGTGTGTGTATGTGTGTTATTCGCTTGCTTGTTCGTCAAGGGGAATCCACGCAATGCGAGCTAAGCTCATTATTATCGCGCCTCCTTAACTGGGAATGTATTGCGTGAAATGCATGTTAAGTGTTTATGTATCGTTGGAATGGCTGTGGATGTGTGTGTAGTCTGTATTTTAGCCAATTGGCGATATCTGGAAACGAAGGCTTAGGGTTAATCTGTACGGTACCATTGGCACTACGGTACCAGTCTCACCCGAAGGCTTAGGTTGACCAGTAGCTTAGGTTGACCAGTACGATACCCATCTCACCTTGTACCCGATCACCAACCCCAGATGGTAGGTGTGTGTGTGTGTGTTTGCGTGTGTGTGTATGTGTACGTGGGTGTGTGTGCATGTGTTTTGTGTGTGTGTGTGTGTGAGTGTGTATGTGTGTGTGTGTGTGTTTCATGGTTAGCAGATATATGTGGTAACGTGTCTTTAGGGTTAAGGGCAGGTTTTTAGTAGTTTGCTCCGTAGACCTACATCAAGCTTAAAAACAAAATCAAAACGGCATACCCAACTCAGCGATAATTCACCATCATTACTACTAATCACTATCACCATTACTCTCATCAGCACTACTACTATTACTATCATCAGCACTACTACTATTATAGTCATCACTACTACTCTCATCATCACAACTAATGTCATCACCACAATTTTCAATTTTTTTTTTCCGGTGGTACCCACTATACGGGGTGGGGGGTGGGGGGGGGGGGGTGGCAATACCAAACTCTGCTTACGCAGAGTTGACAATAATAATAATAATAATAATAATAATAATAATAATAATAAATAAAATGTATTATTATTATTATTATCATTATTATTTTATTTATATATTATTATTTTAAGAATATTATAAATAATATCAAATCATAATCCAAACAATAACAACAACAACAATAAAAGATGTGTTGGAAATATTATGAGCTAGTGGTTCGAACCCTGGACTGAGGCTTCAGGGTTCACACACCGCTCCAGAGAGGTCAGCCGCACATCTTATTATCAACAACACAAACTTTGACCACAGGATTCCTTTATCTCGGGTTGTCTTTTATAACCCTTTGAGGCTCATGACGCGTTTTAACCCTTTATTCTGGCTATCATTAGACGCTTGTGTACGGTATAGGAAATGTATCAATTAAGGGGAGATCTCCACTTGAGGAATTTTTTTCTTGACCCCTTTCTCCCTCATGTTTAGCCCCATTGCTTTTGATATTATAAAACGTTTGCCCCATTAGTTTAGCGATTTTAAGAACTTTCACCCCATATAAAGACCTTTCGTGCCATTCAGGTGTCAATTTTATCCTGGCGAGCGATAGCGAGCCTGTAATTTAAGAGGAACCGGCCTTCGGCCGGGACATTTTTCTACCGAAAAATGTACAAATATATCTTGAAAGGTACTCAAGGGGGTGTAATTTTAAGCTTGATGGAGGTCTAGGGAACAAACTAAATACCTCCCCTTAAAAGGATATAGGCTATCTCAATTAAGGGGACAAAAACTGCTTTTTTGGCCTATAAATTCATTCATTCATAAATTCTTAATTTCATCGCAGAGGTTGAAGTAACTAAACTAAAGGTTTATAAATACCCCTGATGGTAACAAAGGCTTTAAAGTATCCCCAATAGGCTCAACACAGCTAACTCAAAGACAACTGCAGAGGTTGAAGTAACTAAACTAAAGGTTTCTAAATACCCCTGATGGTAATAAAGGCTTTAAAGTATCCCCAATAGGCTCAACACAGCTAACTCCAAGACAACTGCAGAGGTTGAAGTAACTAAACTAAAGGTTTATAAATACCCCTGATAGTAACAAAGGCTTTAAAGTATCCCCAATAGGCTCAAAATAGCGTCATATGTCGGAGAGGGTTAAGGGGAGATGGTTGTTTTTTCTGGACCACCTTTTTCCCTCATGTTTAGCCCCATTAGTTTTGAGATTTTAAGAGGTTCGTCCCGTTACTTTGGTGATTTTGCGTCCTTTCACCCCATTTCTTTGTCAATATCAATACCTGTCGTACCATTTAGGTGTCAATGGTTTTCCTGGCGAGCGATTGCGAGCCTGTAATATAATGGTTTTGAAGGAGGGTCTTGGGATGTTGTATTGTTTTTAAGGGAACCACCGCGTTTGTTTTTTCTTTCTCTCCCTCTCTCTTTGGGTTGTATCCATTCGGTCCCATTCAGCCTACTGTTTTAAGACGTTTACCCCCATCCAGGTGTCAATAGTTTCCTGGCGACCAGTAGCGAGCCAGCATATACTGTATATTTTTGCTTTACAGCAAGCTAAATTTGTACATTTTTCGATAGAAAAAATTCTCCGACGAAGCCGGATTTCTCCATAAAATGGTGGCTCGCTATCGGTCGCCAGGAAAAAACGCGACACCTGGGTGGGGATAAACGTCTTAAAACAGTTGACTGAGTGGGGCCAATTGGATACAAGTCAGAAAAAGAGAGAAAAGGAGAGAAATATAAAAGAGGCAGGTGACCCTCCTTAAGGGGAGATGTCCACTTGAGGGATTTTTTTCTTGACCCCTTTCTCCCTCATGTTTAGCCCCATTGCTTTTGATATTATAAAACGTTTGCCCCATTAGTTTAGCGATTTTAAGAACTTTCACCCCATATTAAGACCTTTCGTGCCATTCAGGTGTCAATTTTATCCTGGCGAGCGATAGCGAGCCTGTAATTTAAGAGGAACCGGCCTTCGGCCTGGACATTTTTCTACCGAAAAATGTACAAATATATCTTGAAAGGGACTCAAGGGGGTGTAATTTTAATCTTGATGGAGGTCTAGGGAACAAACTAAATACCTCCCTCCCCTTGATTAAGCTTGATGGGGGTCTGGGGAAGAATAAACAAAACAAAAATGAAATATAATGATAAGCCAATAAAGACCCCCCCCTCCCCCCCCCCCTCCCCTTAAGTTTGATTAAGGGGAGGTCGTCTCCACTTGAGGGATTTTTTTTTTCTGGACCCCTTTTCTCCCTCATGTTTAGCCCCCATTGCTTTTGAGATTTTAAGACGTTCGCCCTAGTAGTTTGGACATTTTAAGACACTTTGCCCCATTTCTGTCAATTTTAAGACCTTTCGTGCCTTTAAGGTGTCGATTTTTTCCTGGCGAGCGATAGCGAGCCTGTAATTTAAGAGCAACCGGCCTCTGGCCTGGACATTTTTCTACCGAAAAATGTACACATTTATCTTGAAAGGGGGTCTAGGGGGTGTAATTTTAAGCTTGATGAAAAAGTAGGGAACAAACAAAATACCTCCTCTTAACATGACGTGATGGTTTTTCTAACATTCCACTAAATGTTTAAATAGATTCAGGAATATTTTTCATAGACAAACACAATTATTGAGAACATTTTCGGGTCTTTAATTCGTTGATATTCTTCGTAAAAACTATAGTGTGTTCATTATAAGTAGGCTAAAAATGTTGATCCTGTGAATTTAACTGGTTCAAACTGTGTCCAGCCATTTTGACTCTAACGTACCTTGAATTTGGCTCCCTATCACTCTTTCAACTTGCGTGGGGGGGGGGGGGGGTCTTGTTAAAGGCAGCATTTTCTTTTGTATCCCTCGTGTACATTGCAAAAAAATAAAAAATAAAAAATAAAATAAAAATCAATGAACACATACACTAAATAAAATACAAGGGTTAATAAAAGCGATAACCTGAGATAAAGGAATCCTGTGGTCAAAGTTTGTGTTGTTGATAATAAGATGTGCGGCTGACCTCTCTGGAGCGGTGTGAACCCTGAAGCCTCAGTCCAGGGTTCGAACCACTAGCTCATGTATTGTTTTTTGACATCTTTTATTGTTGTTGTTGTTAGTTTGGATTATGATTTGGTATTATTTATAATATTCTTAAAATAATAATATATAAATAAAATAATAATAATAATAATACATTATATTTATTGCATATATTATTATTATTATTATTATTATTATTATTATTATTATCATTATCATTATAATTATTATCATCATCATCATCATCATCATCATCATTATTATTATTATTATTATCATTATTATTATTATCATTATTATTATTATTATTATTATTATTATCATTATTATTATCATTATTATTATTATTATTATTATTATTATCATTATTATTATTATTATCATTATTATTATTATTATTATTATTATCATTATTATCATTATCATTATCATTATTATTATTATCATTATTATTATTATTATTATTATCATTATTATTATTATTATTATTATTATTATTATCATTATTATTATTATTATTATTATCATTATTATTATCATTATCATTATCATTATTATTATTATTATCATTATTATTATCATTATTATTATTATTATTATTATTATTATTATTATTATTATTATTATTATTATTATTATTATCATTATTATTATTATTATTATTATAAATTAACTGAAACAGTACACAAAGGTGAAGTGAGATAGTTCGAACCCTATTAATTGACCACTTGCGAGTTTCAGGCTATAAGGAAGTTGGAGCCGTAAACATCGATATTAAACAGAAAGGCAATAATAATGTAGGTTTCTGATGGATACAAAGCATGTTGAATTGGGGTTCATGTATCTATAGAAGCATTACAACCGCACTTTAGGTGTGATAATTATGTTAATCATCGATGTCTACGGCTCCAACTTCCTTATAGACCGAAACTCGCAAGTGGTCAATTGCTGGAGATTCTGGTTAACCTGAATAACATCGTCTAATATAAGCCAAAATATAGTGAAAAGGATGACACTGGTACCGAAAGGGTTAAGAACTTGAGTGAACACAAAACAACTTTAAGGGGAGGTTTTTAGTTTGGTCTGTAGACCTCCATCAAGCTTAAGATTACACCCCCTTGAGTCCCTTTCAAGATAAATTTGTAAATTTTTCGGTAGAAAAATGTCCCGGCTGAAAGCCGGTTCCTCTTAAATTACAGGCTCGCTATCGCTCACCAGGATAAAATCGACCCCTAAATGGCACGAAAGGTCTTAAAATTGACAGAAATGGGTTGAAAGTTCTTAAAATCGTCAAAATAATGGGGCGAACGTCTTAAAATTAGAAAAGCAATGGGGCTAAACATGAGGGAGAAAGGAGTCAAGAAAAAAAAAACTCAAGTGGAAATCTCCCCTTAACCTTGTTGACTGTGTACTCTGTGGCCTTCATGGCTATAAACTACCTTGACCAACTGTACCGTTCTCCCTTGTGGCCATCATTCACTGCTGCCTTTAACCTTTGACCTTAACTTTTACCAACTGGTGTTTCAACCCACAACAGTTTCAAGGTAATTGTTGCAAGTTTCTCCTGCATAGTGGACTGCATTAGGTGTATGGACCCTGTTATAATTGTTGCAAGTTTGTCCTGCATAGTGGACTGCATTAGGTGTATGGACCCTGTTATAATTGTTGCAAGTTTCTCCTGCATAGTGGACTGCATTAGGTGTATGGACCCTGTTATAATTGTTGCAAGTTTCTCCTGCACAGTGGACTGCATTAGGTGTATGGACCCTGTTATAATTGTTGCAAGTTTCTCCTGCATAGTGGACTGCATTAGGTGTATGGACCCTGTTATAATTGTTGCAAGTTTGTCCTGCATAGTTGACTGCATTAGGTGTATGGACCCTGTTATAATTGTTGCAAGTTTCTCCTGCACAGTGGACTGCATTAGGTGTATGGACCCTGTTATAATTGTTGCAAGTTTCTCCTGCATAGTGGACTGCATTAGGTGTATGGACCCTGTTATAATTGTTGCAAGTTTATCCTGCATAGTGGACTGCATTAGGTGTATGGACCCTGTTATAATTGTTGCAAGTTTATCCTGCATAGTGGACTGCATTAGGTGTATGGACCCTGTTATAATTGTTGCAAGTTTATCCTGCATAGTGGACTGCATTAGGTGTATGGACCCTGTTATAATTGTTGCAAGTTTGTCCTGCATAGTGGACTGCATTAGGTGTATGGACCCTGTTATAATTGTTGCAAGTTTATCCTGCATAGTGGACTGCATTAGGTGTATGGACCCTGTTATAATTGTTGCAAGTTTCTCCTGCATAGTGGACTGCATTAGGTGTATGGACCCTGTTATAATTGTTGCAAGTTTCTCCTGCATAGTGGACTGCATTAGGTGTACGGACTCTGTTATAATTGTTGCATGTTTCTCCTGCATAGTGGACTGCATTAGGTGTATGGACCCTGTTATAATTGTTGCATGTTTCTCCTGCATAGTGGACTGCATTAGGTGTATGGACCCTGTTATAATTGTTGCAAGTTTGTCCTGCATAGTGGACTGCATTAGGTGTATGGACCCTGTTATAATTGCTTATATATTTCTGTCTTTGTTTTCCCCAGTTAGATTTTTTTTTTTTGAGGTAACTATTTATAGAATATACCGTGCATTACTTTATTGGTAACAGGTGACAGGTACGTATTGGATGTTTTACCTGTTGACTACCAACAGTTATATTTACATTAAATTATACCTTAACTACATAATATGTATAATCATGAGTGTAATAACATCGTCTAGTCTTAACGAATTAATTAAATTAGACTATAATTGTATTATAAGGGATATGTGAAGTAGCTTTAAGTTAAATATTATCTGAATTAAATCTAACAATGATATAAGCATTACGATGACCAATACGTCAAAGACACGGAGGCGGTTAATTATTCAGTCAAAAAGTACAAATAATAATTATAATCGTTGAATTATGATTATTCCTTTATATAACTGCAACTTCGACTACATCGATAATGTAAAAGTGTTTTACCAACATGCATACTATGCTTGATAACGACGGCAAAATAAGGTTGAATAACCTTATGAATTAATTTCATCTGGGGGATATCCCCAACTGTAATTAATTCTACAGCACTAAGCGACGAAGGCTATATAGCACTGGAAACTGTCGTAGCATAGCCGAGATTCGAACCCACGCGGCTAGTTGTCACCAACATAGCGCTAGAGCCTTACCCCGTTAGACCACGACAGCTTCTATTATAATATTAAGCAAATGTGATAATAAAGACACAAGACGATTATGATAAGTACCATTCTAAGAAACATAGATTGCCTTTAATTGAAGAAATTATATTAAATAATAGTTTCTTCAATAAAAGACAATCGTATGTTTCTTAGAATGGTACTCATAATAAACGTGTCCTGTCTTGTTTTATCATCTTCTCTTAACACTATCTGGTGCAACGTCTCGGGGGTCATTATGGTATTTTGTTTAATTATTATAGAGGGTTTTATTTGTTTTAATTGTTTTAGACATTTTCGAACAATTTGTTTTTAGTTTACCCGCGAGACTTGGAAAAACGCCTCTCCAAACCCCCTTCAAACTAAAACAAAACGTCCCCCAGACCCCCTTCAAGCTAAATGTGTACATTTTTCGGGAGAAAAATTTCCCGGCCAAAGGCCGGTTTCTCCCAAATTACAGGCTCGCTATCGCTCGCCCAGGAAAAATCGACATCTTATTGGGTTGAAGCATCATATAATCGCCAAAGTAATGAGATGAAACGTCTTAAAATGTCCAAGCTAATGGAGTAAAACTGGGAGGATCTAAATTGGTCCGCCCTGCAGTTAATACATAACTATTAGAAGGTCGGCTTGGGCAAGGGTATAACATCGGCTCTGTTTGTTTACCTTCAAGACGTTCACTCATTATGGCTCATTTCGCCCTAGTTGTAAATAGGTATCTCTAAAAGTAGTCATAATTGAAAGTAAGTGTTAACGCCTTCTTTACCGGTGACATTTTAGAAACTTTATTCTAGCTTTATTTAGACGATTTTGTGCAGTTTAAGAAGGATCTGTGGTAGTAAAAAGGGTTGAGTGACATAGTTCGAAGCCTGCTAATTGCTGGAGACCCTTTTAAACTGAATAACATTGTCTAATAGTAGCCATAATAATGTTAAAAGGACGCCTCGGTACTGAAGGGGTTAATACTGTAAGCTATTGTCGTTTATACCGGTTATTTAGTTAACATTATGAACACATATTATTTGAGCTATTTTCACGGGGCCCCAGATGTCTGGCTTAAGTGAACAGACTATAGTTTGTTATAATAATAGTATAAAGTTTAGCCAGATTGTATTTAGCTACAAACTATGTATCATCATAAATATAGAACACTTTTCAAATACGAATACAATATTGTGATTACGTTTAAACCTTTAATTCAGTGATATATTTCATAAACTAGTTACAACTTTCTGATGAAAGAACAAATGGACAACAATTATCTAAACTAAGGGAATACAATCCATAACATGTATTAACAGAATAATATGGTAATGTTATTGTTGTTGATAATAAGATGTTGGACGGTCCTGTCTGGATCAGTGTTAGCTCTCAATCATGAATCTTATTGTGTTTATCAAACAATGTTCACGCCTGCAAATATATCGCATGTTAAAGTTTGATCACAAGAAATATACAATTAATTAATTGTCATGACCTGTTTACCTTGATACATTAACATATTATGTTAGGAAACGTAAATAGTATGCGGAAATAGCCCCGAGGCATTATGATATATTAAGCCAGTTCACAGCCGGGCGGTAAGAGGTGAGAGCCTCACTGCCTGGTTGTCTGATCGAGTCCTGAGTTAATACAAGACTTGGTCAGGCAGTGACTGGTTAGGTGGCCACCGAACAGACTGGACAGATCGTCCAGTAGGGGTACATTAGAGATAGATAGATATAGATACTTAGGTGGCCACCGACAGATATCAAGGTTCAGGCCTTGGGTACAGTAACACTGTGTATATATATATATATATATATATATATATATATATATATGCAGTGTTATTGTAACCAAGGCCTTAACCTGGTATATGTTTTCAAGTATAGCATGCATGTTGCTAAAACACTTTTACATTTTCGATGTGATCGGAGTTGTATATATAATGGAATTAGCATAATTCACTATGCCTTGATAGTACAATTATAATCTGATTTATGAATTCGTTAAGACTAGACGATGTTATTACACTCACGATTATACATATTATGTAGTTAAGGTGTAATTGAATGTAAACATAACTGTTGGTAGTCAACAGGTAAAACATCCAATACGTACCTGTCACCTGTTACCAATAAAGTAATGCACGATATATTCTATAAATAGTTACCTCAAAAAAAAAAAATCTAACTGGGGAAAACAAAGACAGAAATATATAAGCAATTATAACAGGGTCCATACACCTAATGCAGTCCACTATGCAGGACAAACTTGCAACAATTATAACAGGGTCCATACACCTAATGCAGTCCACTATGCAGGACAAACTTGCAACAATTATAACAGGGTCCATACACCTAATGCAGTCCACTATGCAGGATAAACTTGCAACAATTATAACAGGGTCCATACACCTAATGCAGTCCACTATGCAGGAGAAACTTGCAACAATTATAACAGGGTCCATACACCTAATGCAGTCCACAATGCAGGACAAACTTGCAACAATTATAACAGGGTCCATACACCTAATGCAGTCCACTATGCAGGACAAACTTGCAACAATTATAACAGGGTCCATACACCTAATGTATAACAGGGTCCATACACCTAATGCAGTCCACTATGCAGGACAAACTTGCAACAATTATAACAGGGTCCATACACCTAATGCAGTCCACTATGCAGGACAAACTTGCAACAATTATAACAGGTTCCATACACCTAATGCAGTCCACTATGCAGGAGAAACTTGCAACAATTATAACAGGGTCCATACACCTAATGCAGTCCACTATGCAGGAGAAACTTGCAACAATTATAACAGGTTCCATACACCTAATGCAGTCCACTATGCAGGAGAAACTTGCAACAATTATAACAGGGTCCATACACCTAATGCAGTCCACTATGCAGGAGAAACTAATATCACAACTAATGTCATCACCACAATTTTCACAATTTTTTTTTCCGGTGGTGCCCACTATACAGGGGGGTGGGGGGGGGGGGGGGCGGTGGCAATACCAAACTCTGCTTACGCAGGGTTGACATAATAATAAGAAACAGCCGTGTTGGGATATCAAATCATTCTGAGTTCGAACCGTGGACTGAGGCTTCAGGGTTCACACACCGCTCCAGAGAGGTAGGTCAGCCGCACATCTTATTATCAACAACACAAACTTTGACCGCAGGATTCCCTTTCCTTTTATAAATAACCCTTTGAGGCTCATGACGCGTTTTAAACTCTTTATTCTGTTAGTATCATTAGACGTGGTGTACAGTATAGGAAATGTATGAATTAAGAGGAGATCTCCACTTGAGGGATTTTTTTCTTGACCCTTTCTCCCCAGTTTTTAGCCCCATTGCTTTTGATATTATAAAACGTTTGCCCCATTAGTATAGCGATTTTTTAAGAACTTTCACCCCCTCACCCTTTCGTGCCATTCAGGTGTCAATTTTATCCTGGCGAGCGATAGCGAGCCTGTAATTTAAGAGGAACCGGCTTTCGGCCGGGAATTTTTTCTACCGAAAATGTACAAATATATCTTGAAAGGTACTCAAGGGGGTGTAATTTTAAGCTTGATGGAGGTCTAGGGAACAAACTAAATACCTCCCCTTAAAAGGATATAGGCTATCTCAATTAAGGGGACACAGACTGCTTTTTTGGCCTATAAATTCATTCATTCATAAATTCTTAATTTCATCGCTAAACATCCCTCAAACTTAGAGAAACACCCCCTAGACCCCCCTTCAAGATAAATGTGTACATTTTTCGGTAGAAAAGTGTCCCGGCCGAAGGTCGGTTCCTCTTACAATTACAGGCTCGCTATCGCTCGCCAGGAAAAACTCGACACCTAAATGGCACGATAGGTCTTAAAATGTATAACGAAATGGGACGAAAGGTCTTAAAATCGCCAAACAAATGGGCCGAACGTCTAAAAATCTCAAAACTGATGGGACTAAACCCTAGGGAGAAAGGGGACCAGAAGAACGACCGTCTCTCCTTAAGCCTCTGACTTTCACATACCCTTCCTAATCCGAATAAAATCGTCTAATAATAGCCAGAAAACGGAACAATAAATGCGTCATCGTAGCTTGAAAGGGTTAAAGTTTGTGTTACACTATACTCGGTTTCTTTGCAACTGGCGGTAAATTGCAAAGTTCCCATCAAGATTTCTCAGTTATTAAATATAAAACAGCAGGTGACCCTCCTTAAGGGGAGATGTCCACTTGAGGGATTTTTTTCTTGACCCCTTTCTCCCTCATGTTTAGCCCCATTGCTTTTGATATTATAAAACGTTTGCCCCATTAGTTTAGCGATTTTAAGAACTTTCACCCCATATTAAGACCTTTCGTGCCATTCAGGTGTCAATTTTATCCTGGCGAGCGATAGCGAGCCTGTAATTTAAGAGAAACCGGCCTCCGGCCTGGACATTTTTCTACCGAAAAATGTACAAATATATCTTGAAAGGGACTCAAGGGGGTGTAATTTTAATCTTGATGGAGGTCTAGGGAACAAACTAAATACCTCCCTCCCCTTGATTAAGCTTTTTGAGCCTATTGGGGATACTTTAAAGCCTTTGTTACAGACCCCCCCTTCCCCCCCCCCCCCCTCCCCTTAAGTTTGATTAAGGTTAGTTACTTCAACCTCTGCAGATTTTTTTCTGGACCCCTTTTCTCCCTCATATTTAGAAACCTTTAGTTTAGTTACTTCAACCTCTGTTGATGAAAAAGTAGGGAACAAACTAAAAACCTCCTCAGAGTGAGAGAAGAACATTTTCGGGTCTTTAATTCGAGATATACAGACAATAAATCTAGGAACTATAAAAAATGTTGTTCCTGTGAATTTAACTGGTTCATCAGCGGACGGTAAATTGAATCCTTTGGCAGCTAATTTGTGAATACGGGGGGGGGGACTTGTTACAGGCAGCATTTTTTAGCCCCATTAGTTTTGAGATTTTAAGAGGTTCGTCCCGTTACTTTGGTGATTTTGCGTCCTTTCATTGCAAAAAAAAATAAAAAATAAAAAATAAAATAAAATATCAATGAACACATACACTAAATAAAATACAAGGGTTAATAAAAGCGATAACCTGAGATAAAGGGTGTCAATGTTTTTCCTGGCGAGCGATTGCGAGCCTGTAATATAATGGTTTTGAAGGAGTGTCTGGTTTTGTTAGTTTGGATTATGATTTTGAATTGTTTTTAACATTCCACCGCGTTTTGTTTTCTCTCTTTCTCTCATCCCCATTTGGCTTTGTATCCATTCGGTCCCATTCAGCCTACTGTTTTAAACGTTTTACCCCCCCATTAGGTTCAATAGTTTTTTTCTGGCCAGTAGCATACAACTATTATCTTTATATTTTTGCTTTACCGCGTAAATTTGTAAATTTTTCGATAGAATAATGTCTCCGGCGAAGCCGGATTCTCCATAAAATGGTGGCTCGCTATCGGTCGCCAGGAAAAACTCGACACCTGGGTGGGGATAAACGTCTTAAAACAGTTGACTGAATGGGGCCAAATGGATACAAGTCAGAGAAAGAGAGAAAAGGAGAGAAATACAGATATTTTCACAGCAATTGTTCCGAGGAACTTGCTTCAATTGTGCCGCCTCTCCACATCTTTCCCCGTAGAACTAGGGCAGCTGAGAGCGCCCATGAATTTACACTTTCTTCTCCACAATGCAGAACTTCTGCTTATCAGAATTCATTTATACCCAGAGCTACTAGTCTTTGGAATTCACTTCCCTCGAATTGCTTTCTACAAACTTACAATCTACAAATGTTTAAATCCAGTTGTTACAAACATTTTATGAATGGAGGAAGCCTTTAGGCAGGTGACCCCCCTTAATTAAGCTTGATGGAGGTCTAGGAAAGAATAAACAAAACATAACTAAATGAAATACAATGATAGCCAATAATAATACCCCCTTCCCCCCCCCCCCCCCCCTTAAGTTTGATTAAGGGGAGGTCGTCTCCACTTGAGGGATTTTTTTCTGGACCTCTTTTCTCCCTCATGTTTAGCCCCATTGCTTTTGAGATTTTAAGACGTTCGCCCTAGTAGTTTGGACATTTTAAGGGACTTTGCCCCATTTCTGTCAATTTTAAAACCTTTTGTGCCTTTAAGGTGTCGATTTTTTCCTGGCGAGCGAAAGCGAGCCTGTAATTTAAGAGCAACCGGCCTCCGGCCTGGACATTTTTCTACCGAAAAATGTACAAATTTATCTTGAAAGGGGGTCTAGGGGGTGTAATTTTAAGCTTGATGAAAACGTAGGGAACAAACTAAAAACCTCCCCTTAACATGACGTGATGGTTTTTCTAACACTCCACTAAATGTTTAAATAGATTCAGGAATATTTTTCATAGACAAACACAATATTGAGAACATTTTCGGTTCTTTAATTCGTTGATATTCTTCGTAAAAACTATAGTGTGTTCATTATAAGTAGGCTAAAAATGTTGTTCCTGTGAATTAAACTGGTTCAAACTGTGTCCAGACATTTTGATTTTAACGTACCTTGAATTTGGCTCCCTATCACTCTTTTCAACTTGCTGGGGGGGGGGGGGGGGACTTGTTACAGGCAGCATTTTCTTTTGTATCCCTCGTGTACATTGCAAAAAAATAAAAAATAAAAAATAAAATAAAAATCAATGAACACATACACTAAATAAAATACAAGGGTTAATAAAAGCGATAACCTGAGATAAAGGAATCCTGTGGTCAAAGTTTGTGTTGTTGATAATAAGATGTGCGGCTGACCTCTCTGGAGCGGTGTGAACCCTGAAGCCTCAGTCCAGGGTTCGAACCACTAGCTCATGTATTGTTTTTTGACATCTTTTATTGTTGTTGTTGTTGTTTGGATTATGATTTGATATTATTTATAATATTCTTAAAATAATAATATATAAATAAAATAATAATAATAATAATTATATATTTTTCTAGTATATTGTTTTATTATTATCATTATTATTATTATATTATTATTCATTATCATTATCATTAATCATCATCATCATCATCTCATTATTATTATTATATTATTATTATTATCATTATCATTATTCTTTTATTATTATTATTATTATTATTATCATTATATTATTATTATTATTATTAGTATTATCATTATTATTATCATTATTATATCCTATTATTATTATTATATTATATTATCATTATAATTATTATCTTTATTATCATCTTTATTATTATTATTATTTTATCATTATTATATTATTATTATCATTATTATTAATTATTAATTATTATTATTAATATTATTATTATTATTATTATTATCTTATGAAACAGTACACAAAGGTGAAGTGAGATAGTTCGAACCCTATTAATTGACCACTTGCGAGTTTCAGGCTATAAGGAAGTTGGAGCCGTAAACATCGATATTAAACAGAAAGGCAATAATAATGTAGGTTTCTGATGGATAAAAAGCATGTTGAATTGGGTTTCATGTATTTATAGAAGCATTACAACCGCACTTTAGGTGTGATAATTATATTAATCATCGATGTCTACGGCTCCAACTTCCTTAGAGACTGAAACTCGCAAGTGGTCCATTGCTGGAGATTCTGGTTACTCTGAATAACATCGTCTAATATAAGCCAAAATATAGTGAAAAGGATGACACTGGTACCGAAAGGGTTAAGAACTTGAGTGAAAACAAAACAACTTTAAGGGGAGGTTTTTAGTTTGGTCTCTAGATATCCATCAAGCTTAAGATTACGCCCCCTTGAGCCCCTTTCAAGATAAATTTGTACATTTTTCGGTAGAAAAATGTCCCGGCTGAAAGCCGGTTCCTCTTAAATTACAGGCTCGCTATCGCTCGCCAGGATAAAATCGACACCTAAATGGCACGAAAGGTCTTAAAATTGACAAAAATGGGTTGAAAGTTCTTAAAATCGTCAAAATAATGGGGCGAACGTCTTAAAATTAGAAAAGCAATGGGGCTAAACATGAGGGAGAAAGGAGTCAAGAAAAAAAAAACTCAAGTGGAAATCTCCCCTTAACCTTGTTGACTGTGTACTCTGTGGCCTTCATGGCTATAAACTACCTTGACCAACTGTACCGTTCTCCCTTGTGGCCATCATTCACTGCTGCCTTTAACCTTTGACCTTAACTTTTACCAACTGGTGTTTCAACCCACAACAGTTTCAAGGTAATTGTTGCAAGTTTCTCCTGCATAGTGGACTGCATTAGGTGTATGGACCCTGTTATAATTGTTGCAAGTTTGTCCTGCATAGTGGACTGCATTAGGTGTATGGACCCTGTTATAATTGTTGCAAGTTTCTCCTGCTTAGAGGACTGCATTAGGTGGATGGTCCCTGTTATAATTGTTGCAAGTTTTCTCCTGCACAGTGGACTGCATTAGGTGTATGGACCCTGTTATAATTGTTGCAAGTTTCTCCTGCATAGTGGACTGCATTAGGTGTATGGACCCTGTTATAATTGTTGCAAGTTTCTCCTGCATAGTGGACTGCATTAGGTGTATGGACCCTGTTATAATTGTTGCAAGTTTGTCCTGCATAGTGGACTGCATTAGGTGTATGGACCCTGTTATAATTGTTGCAAGTTTCTCCTGCACAGTGGACTGCATTAGGTGTATGGACCCTGTTATAATTGTTGCAAGTTTCTCCTGCATAGTGGACTGCATTAGGTGTATGGACCCTGTTATAATTGTTGCAAGTTTTTCTCCTGCATAGTGGACTGCATTAGGTGTATGGACCCTGTTATAATTGTTGCAAGTTTCTCCTGCATAGTGGACTGCATTAGGTGTATGGACCCTGTTATAATTGTTGCAAGTTTCTCCTGCATAGTGGACTGCATTAGGTGTATGGACCCTGCTAGTCTACGACTAGCGGGGCTAGGAGAAGGACCTGTCCACTTCCTGCTCGAACCCTGGCTCTGCTTTGTTGGCTGCCGCGGCGATGTTTTGTGTTCGCTTTTTTTACACTATTTTAGTACCTTCTTTACTCATCTACTATGGAAAGACGACGGAATTTATAGTGATCATGGCTGAGCAAATGAACGGATCGGATACAGCTTATACAGGTTTATGGAGACACCAACAAAACACCAGGATAACGACCCAGGAAGATCGGGAACACACCAACCAAGATCACGAACACAACAACGAAACACTAAACCAAATAGGTGTTCTCTCATATTCAAGATGGCAGCTTTTAAAACTACGCCGCACAGGTAAAACAAAATTGAACTACGAAGTGGTTAAGACTTTGAAAGAAAATAATATTTTTAAAGCAAGAGGAAAGAAAGCAGGAAAGAGACAAAAGCACAAAATACCAGTTCGAATCACACAGAGAAAGAAACAAAACAAACAAATTCGAAAATGCAATGTTCATAAAAACTTGAGTGAGATTCCGAGACTGTATTATTCCTTCCCGACCTTTATAAATTTGAATGCAACCTCTATTAGAAATAAAGAAGATGAATTAGTTGTTTTAATGAAGGATAATAATGTTGATATAGCCTGTATTAGTGAAGTTTGGCAAGTGTCAGAAGAATCTTTTACTATCCCGAACTATGAAGTGTACCTACAAACTCGACAGAGACAACGTGGTGGTGGGGTGGGAATATTTGTTCGAGAAGATATTCAATCCCGCCGCCTCTTTCCACCACATGATGTTCAGTTGGAGACATTATGGGTGTGGTGCCGGCCCAAACGTCTACCTAGGGAGGTGTCCTGCATTATTGTAGGGTGCATATACTATCCTCCAAGATCACCTCTCCATCAAGACCTCATCGATCATATCGTTACTTACGCAGATGAATTACGATCCCTTTATAATGGATGCAAATTTGTTTATTTGTGGCGATTTCAACGATTTAAACATTGAAGACATCATCGACAACACTCATCTTCAGCAAATTGTAAACTTTCCAACACATCAAAATAATATCCTAGACCTAATCTTCACTGACCTTAGCCAGCACTACAAATCACCTCAACGTTTAGCACCCCTTGGCCGTACCCAGCACCTCACTGTGTTATGGCAACCTATTTCAACATTTCCACCTTGTCATCACTCCAAGCTGGTCACCGTTCGTCCCATCAAGCAGTCAAGTGTCATTGCGTTCGGCCAACATATTAATAACTACCCATGGGTAGAAGTGTACCATGAACAGTGCGTCATAAATAAGCTAAATAACTTTCTTAGTTCGGTAAATATTTTAATTGACCATTACTTCCCCACGAAACAAGTTTTAATTCAGTCTAACGATCATCCTTGGATTACTCCCTATGTGAAAGAAATTTTATCTCTACGTCAAAGTAATTTTAACAGTGGTAACATGGTTTTATTTAGACATTATAGGAATAAAGCAATTCGGGAAATAAAGAAAGCTAAACAACAGTATTTCAAGTCAAACGTGTCAGATTTGCGTACAACAAAGCCAAGTGAATGGTACAGAGTAATTAGTAAGTTAACTGGAGACAACTCACAGCGTAAATTTCATTTTCTTATTGACAAAGACCCTAACCAAGCTGCAAATACCATAAATGATCATTTGTCAACAATCTGCCAAAGTCTACCCCCCTTAGACCAGTCAAGATTACCTGAGTCTGTGGATAATTTACCACCTTTACCTTCTGTTGAGCCCTACCAAGTGTATGAAAAACTGTGGGAGATAAATGTAAACAAATCTGTAACCCCCTTTGATCCCCCACTTCGTATTATCAAATCATTTGCATATGAGTTTGCTTCTCCTATTGCTAGCATCATTAATTCGTCATTCAGTTCAGGGATCGTACCTCCCCTTTGGAAACGTGGCTTCATCACTCCCTTGCCCAAGATTCCCAAACCCGAAACTTGTAATGATCTTCGACCAGTGACTATAACATCAATTTTTGCACGTATTGCCGAGAAGTTTGTTGCATCTTGGGTGCGTGATGACACACAGGTAAACCTTGATCCATATCAGTTTGGTAATCGGAAAAATACTTCTACCACCCATTATTTATTGTACTTAATGAATTTTCTTTATAAAACGACTGACATTAGGGGAGAATGTGTAGCTGTGCTTAGCATTGATTTTTCAAAAGCATTTGACCGAGTAGACAACACAATAGCAATGAGACATTTACTTCATAATGGCATGAGACCTGAACTAGTTCCTTGGATGTCTTCTTTCCTTACATCTCGTGGTCAGGTTGTACGTTATAGTGGTGCTACCTCTGAGGAGCACACCACTATATGTGGTGTTCCGCAGGGTACCGTACTGGGACCTCGTATTTTTAATAATCATATAAATAGTGCCGGTTTGGATGAAGATGTTCAGTGTAAATTCGTGGATGACATTACTTTTGCTTGTGCATATAACAGTACACATATACCAAAATGTCAGGAGCAAGCCAATAAGATCGATCATTGGTCTAACGAGAACAACATGAAAATAAATGGAAGTAAGTCGAAATTAATGTTAGTGGACTTTCAGAAAATTAAGACAAATGTAAATGCTGTTAGTTTAGGTAATGAATCTGTTCCATTTGTTAATGAGATGAAGCTGTTGGGTGTTATTATTTCGAGTAACCTTCAGTGGAAGGCGAACACCAAGTATATTGTCTCGCGTGCAAGTAAACGAATTTTTGCAATTAGTAAATTGAAACTTTTTAAGGCTAATTTGTCTGATTTAAAGAATTATTATTGTAGTTATATTAGGCCTGTACTTGAATATGCATCGACGGTTTGGTGTTCGTCACTCACACACGCAGAAGTAAATTATATTGAGAGAATACAAAAAAGATTCTGTAGAATTTCATTATGACCTAGTTATATAAATTACGAGTCTGCTTTGGAGTTATTAAATTTGGAATCATTGGAAGAGAGACGAAGAAAGAAGTTTGAAGAAGACAGCCTTAAGTTGTTGCACGATAAACAGCATAGACATATACTTCCACCGGACAACACCAACACTTACACACACAAATTACGAGCAAGAAACTTTCTAGTTGAAGAAAAATGTAACACCAAGAGACACCAAAACAGTGCCATTCCACAGATGACCAGGTATATAAACAATTACTTGAGGAAGTAGGTAGTCAGTGTTTTGAAATTATATTATATTTTGCCAATACATGATCATTATTGCGGCAAATTGTTCTTAATATTTGTATTTTATGTGTATTTTATGTGTAATGACACTTTGTATGTATGTTTTACTCACTGTATATTTTCAACTCTATGGTTGCAATTGTAAAAATGATATTAAATAAACCTATTATTATTATTATTATTATTATAATTGTTGCAAGTTTCTCCTGCATAGTGGACTGCATTAGGTGTATGGACCCTGTTATAATTGTTGCAAGTTTCTCCTGCATAGTGGACTGCATTAGGTGTATGGACCCTGTTATAATTGTTGCATGTTTCTCCTGCATAGTGGACTGCATTAGGTGTATGGACCCTGTTATAATTGTTGCATGTTTCTCCTGCATAGTGGACTGCATTAGGTGTATGGACCCTGTTTGAATTGCTTATATATTTCTGTCTTTGTTTTCCCCAGTTAGATTTTTTTTTTTTTAGGAAACTATTTATAGAATATACCGTGCATTACTTTATTGGTAACAGGTGACAGGTGGATGTTTTACCTGTTGACTGCCAACAGTTATATTTACATTAAATTATACCTTAACTACATAATATGTATAATCATGAGTGTAATAACATCGTCTAGTCTTAACGAATTAATTAAATTAGACTATAATTGTATTATAAGGGATATGTGAAGTAGCTTTAAGTTAAATATTATCTGAATTAAATCTAACAATGTTATAAGCATTACGATGACCAATACGTCAAAGACACGGAGGCGTTTAATTATTCAGACAAAAAGTACAAATAATAATTATAATCGTTGAATTATGATAATTCCTTTATATAACTGCAACTTCGACTACATCGATAATGTAAAAGTGTTTGACCAACATGCATACTATGCTTGATAACGACGGCAGCTGTAAAGTATATTTATACAGTATATATATATATATATATATATATATATATATATATATATATATATATACAGTATATGAAAAGGTTGGTACGCTTATTATCACGCCATTGCCGAGTGGGCTAAAGCGTTGGATGTCTTTTTGATTGGCTGTAGTTCAAACCCTGGCTGAAGCCTTAGCAATTATTTATGTAACTCAGCCGATACATTCTACACACACACACACACACACACACACACATATATATATATACATATATATATATACATATATATATATATATATATATATATATTATATATATAATTTATATTATAGTATAAAAAAAATAAAAAATAAATAAGGTTGAATAACCTTATGAATTAATTTCATCTGGGGGATGTCCCCAACTGTAATTAATTCTACAGCACTAAGCGACGAAGGCTATATAGCACTGGAAACTGTCGTAGCATAGCCGAGATTCGAACCCACGCGGCTAGTTGTCACCAACATAGCGCTAGAGCCTTACCCCGTTAGACCACGACAGCTTCTATTATAATATTAAGAAAATTTGATAATAAAGACACAAGACGATTATGATAAGTACCATTCTAAGAAACATAGATTGTCTTTAATTGAAGAAATGATATATAAATATTAGTTTCTTCAATTAAATGCAATCGTATGTTTCTTGGAATGGTACTCATAATAAACGTGTCCTGTCTTGTTTTATCATCTTCTCTTAACACCATCTGGTGCAACGTCTCGGGGGTCATTATGATATTTGGTTTAATTATTATTGAGGGTTTTAATTGTTTTAGCCATTTTCGAACAATGTGTTTTTAGTTTACCCCGAGACTTGGAAAACGCCTCTCCAAACCCCCTTCAAACTAAAAAAAAACGTCCCCCAGACCCCCTTCAAGCTAAATGTGTACATTTTTCGGGAGAAAAATTTCCTGGCCAAAGGCCGGTTTCTCCCAAATTACAGGCTCGCTATGGCTCGCCCAGGAAAAATCAACATCTTATTGGGTTGAAGCATCATATAATCGCCAAACTAATGATATGAAACGTCTTAAAATGGCCAAGCTAATGGAGTAAAACTGGGAGGATCTAAATTGGTCCGCCCTGCAGTTAATACATAACTATTAGAAGGTCGGCTTGGGCAAGGGTATAACATCGGCTCTGTTTGTTTACCTTCAAGACGTTCACTCATTATGGCTCATTTCGCCCTAGTTGTAAATAGGTATCTCCAAAAGTAGTCATAATTGAAAGTAAGTGTTAACGCCTTCTTTACCGGTGACATTTTATAAACTTTATTCTAGCTATATTTAGACGATTTTGTGCAGTTTAAGAAGGATCTGTGGTGGTAAAAAGGGTTGAGTGACATAGTTCGAAGCCTGCTAATTGCTGGAGACCCTTTTAAACTGAATAACATTGTCTAATAGTAGCCATAATAATGTTAAAAGGACGCCTCGGTACTGAAGGGGTTAATACTGTAAGCTATTTTCGTGTATACCGGTTATTTAGTTAACATTATGAACACATATTATTTGAGCTATTTTCACGGGGCCCCAGATGTCTGGCTTAAGTGAACAGACTATAGTTTGTTATAATAATAGTATACAGTTTAGCCGGATTGTATTTAGCTACAAACTATGTATCATCATAAATATAGGACACTTTTCAAATACGAATACAATATTGTGATTACGTTTAAACCTTTAATTCAGTGATATATTTCATAAACTAGTTACAACTTTCTGATGAAAGAACAAATGGACAACAATTATCTAAACTAAGGGAATACAATCCATAACATGTATTAACAGAATAATATGGTAATGTTATTGTTGTTGATAATAAGATGTTGGACGGTCCTGTCTGGATCAGTGTTAGCTCTCAATCATGAATCTTATTGTGTTTATCAAACAATGTTCACGCCTGCAAATATATCGCATGTTAAAGTTTGATCACAAGAAATATACACTTAATTAATTGTCATGACCTGTTTACCTTGATACATTAACATATTATGTTAGGAAACAGTAAATAATATGCGGAAATAGCCCCGAGGCATTATGATATATTAAGCCAGTTCACAGCCGGGCGGTAAGAGGTGAGAGCCTCACTGCCTGGTTGTCTGATCGAGTCCTGAGTTAATACAAGACTTGGTCAGGCAGTGACTGGTTAGGTGGCCACCGAACAGACTGGACAGATCGTCCAGTAGGGGTACATTAGAGAGATAGATAGATATACTTAGGTGGCCACCGACAGATATCAAGGTTCAGGCCTTGGGTACAGTAACACTGTGTATATATATATATATATATATATATATATATATGCAGTGTTATTGTAACCAAGGCCTTAACCTGGTATATGTTTTCAAGTATAGCATGCATGTTGCTAAAACACTTTTACATTTTCGATGTGATCGGAGTTGTATATATAATGGAATTAGCATAATTCACTATGCCTTGATAGTACAATTATAATCTGATTTATGAATTCGTTAAGACTAGACGATGTTATTACACTCACGATTATACATATTATGTAGTTAAGGTGTAATTGAATGTAAACATAACTGTTGGTAGTCAACAGGTAAAACATCCAATACGTACCTGTCACCTGTTACCAATAAAGTAATGCACGATATATTCTATAAATAGTTACCTCAAAAAAAAAAAATCTAACTGGGGAAAACAAAGACAGAAATATATAAGCAATTATAACAGGGTCCATACACCTAATGCAGTCCACTATGCAGGAGAAACATGCAACAATTATAACAGGGTCCATACACCTAATGCAGTCCACAATGCAGGACAAAATTGCAACAATTATAACAGGGTCCATACACCTAATGCAGTCCACTATGCAGGACAAACTTGCAACAATTATAACAGGGTCCATACACCTAATGCAGTCCACTATGCAGGACAAACTTGCAACAATTATAACAGGGTCCATACACCTAATGCAGTCCACTATGCAGGACAAACTTGCAACAATTATAACAGGGTCCATACACCTAATGCAGTCCACTATGCAGGACAAACTTGCAACAATTATAACAGGGTCCATACACCTAATGCAGTCCACTATGCAGGAGAAACTTGCAACAATTATAACAGGGTCCATACACCTAATGCAGTCCACTATGCAGGACAAACTTGCAACAATTATAACAGGGTCCATACACCTAATGCAGTCCACTATGCAGGACAAACTTGCAACAATTATAACAGGGTCCATACACCTAATGCAGTCCACTATGCAGGACAAACTTGCAACAATTATAACAGGGTCCATACACCTAATGCAGTCCACTATGCAGAAGAAACTTGCAACAATTATAACAGGGTCCATACACCTAATGCAGTCCACTATGCAGGAGAAATATGCAACAATTATAACAGGTTCCATACACCTAATGCAGTCCACTATGCAGGAGAAACTTGCAACAATTACCTTGAAACTGTTGTGGGTTGAAACACCAGTTGGTTAAAGTTAAGGTCAAAGGTTAAAGGCAGCAGTGAATGATGGCCACAAGGGAGAACGGTACAGTTGGTCAAGGTAGTTTATAGCCATGAAGGCCACAGAGTACACAGTCAACAAGGTTAAGGGGAGATTTCCACTGGATTTTTTTTTTTCTTGACTCCTTTCTCCCTCATGTTTAGCCCCATTGCTTTTCTAATTTTAAGACGTTCGCCCCATTATTTTGACGATTTTAAGAACTTTCAACCCATTTCTGTCAATTTTAAGACCTTTCGTGCCATTTAGGTGTCGATTTTATCCTGGCGAGCGATAGCGAGCCTGTAATTTAAGAGGAACCGGCTTTCAGCCGGGACATTTTTCTACCGAAAAATTTACAAATTTATCTTGAAAGGGACTCAAGGGGGTGTAATCTTAAGCTTGATGGAGGTCTACAGACCAAACTAAAAACCTCCCCTTAAAGTTGTTTTGTGTTCACTCAAGTTCTTAACCCTTTCGGTACCAGTGTCATCCTTTTCACTATATTTTGGCTTATATTAGACGATGTTATTCAGATTAACCAGAATCTCCAGCAATGGACCACTTGCGAGTTTCAGTCTCTAAGGAAGTTGGAGCCGTAGACATCGATGATTAACATAATTATCACACCTAAAGTGCGGTTGTAATGCTTCTATAAATACATGAACCCCAATTCAACATGCTTTGTATCCATTACAAACCCACATTATTATTGTATTTCTGTTTAATAGCGATGTTTACGGCTCCAACTTCCTTATAGCCTGAAACTCGCAAGTGGTCAATTAATAGGGTTCGAACTATCTCACTTCACCTTTGTGTACTGTTTCAGTTAATTTATAATAATAATAATAATGATAATAATAAAAATAATAATAATAATAATAATAATAATAATATTAATAATAATAATGATAATAATAATAATAATGATATTAATAATAATAATAATAATGATAATGATAATAATGATAATAATAATAATGATAATAATAATAATAATAATATTAATAATAATAATAATGATAATGATAATAATAATAATAATAATAATGATAATGATAATAATGATAATAATATAATAATAATAATATTAATAATAATAATAATAATGATAATGATAATAATAATGATAATAATGATAATAATATAATAATAATAATAATAATAATAATAATAATAATAATAATAATATATGCAATAAATATAATGTATTATTATTATTATTTTATTTATATATTATTATTTTAAGAATATTATAAATAATATCAAATCATAATCCAAACAACAACAACAACAATAAAAGATGTCAAAAAACAATACATGAGCTAGTGGTTCGAACCCTGGACTGAGGCTTCAGGGTTCACACCGCTCCAGAGAGGTCAGCCGCACATCTTATTATCAACAACACAAACTTTGACCACAGGATTCCTTTATCTCGGGTTATCGCTTTTATTAACCCTTGTATTTTATTTAGTGTATGTGTTCATTGATTTTTTTGCAATGTACACGAGGGATACAAAAGAAAATGCTGCCTGTAACAAGTCCCCCCCCCCCCCACGCAAGTTGAAAGAGTGATAGGGAGCCAAATTCAAGGTACGTTAGAGTCAAAATGGCTGGACACAGTTTGAACCAGTTTAATTCACAGGAACAACATTTTTAGCCTACTTATAATGAACACACTATAGTTTTTACGAAGAATATCAACGAATTAAAGAACCGAAAATGTTCTCAATAATTGTGTTTGTCTATGAAAAATATTCCTGAATCTATTTAAACATTTAGGGGAGTGTTATAAAAACCATCACGTCATGTTAAGGGGAGGTTTTTAGTTTGTTCCCTACGTTTTCATCAAGCTTAAAATTACACCCCCTAGACCCCCTTTCAAGATAAATTTGTACATTTTTCGGTAGAAAAATGTCCAGGCCGGAGGCCGGTTGCTCTTAAATTACAGGCTCGCTATCGCTCGCCAGGAAAAAATCGACACCTTAAAGGCACAAAAGGTTTTAAAATTGACAGAAATGGGGCAAAGTCCCTTAAAATGTCCAAACTACTAGGGCGAACGTCTTAAAATCTCAAAAGCAATGGGGCTAAACATGAGGGAGAAAAGGGGTCCAGAAAAAAATCCCTCAAGTGGAGACGACCTCCCCTTAATCTAACTTAAGGGGGGGGGGGGGGGAAGGGGGTCTTTATTGGCTTATCATTGTATTTCATTTAGTTATGTTTTGTTTATTCTTTCCTAGACCTCCATCAAGCTTAATTAAGGGGGGTCACCTGCCTAAAGTCATCCTCCATTCATAAAATGTTTGTAACAACTGGATTTAAACATTTGTAGATTGTAAGTTTGTGGAAAGCAATTCGAGGGAAGTGAATTCCAAAGAGTAGTAGCTCTGGGTATAAATGAATTCTGATAAGCAGAAGTTCTGCATTGTGGAGAAGAAAGTGTAAATTCATGGGCGCTCTCAGCTGCCCTAGTTCTACGGGGAAAGATGTGGAGAGGCGGCACAATTGAAGCAAGTTCCTCGGAACAATTGCTGTGAAAATATCTGTATTTCTCTCCTTTTCTCTCTTTCTCTGACTTGTATCCATTTGGCCCCATTCAGTCAACTGTTTTAAGACGTTTATCCCCACCCAGGTGTCGAGTTTTTCCTGGCGACCGATAGCGAGCCACCATTTTATGGAGAAATCCGGCTTCGCCGGAGACATTTTTCTATCGAAAAATTTACAAATTTAGCCTGCTGTAAAGCAAAAATATACAGTATATGCTGGCTCGCTACTGGTCGCCAGGAAACTATTGACACCTGGATGGGGGTAAACGTCTTAAAACAGTAGGCTGAATGGGACCGAATGGATACAAGCCAAAGAGAGAGGGAGAGAAAGAAAAAACAAATGCGGTGGGTTCCCTTAAAAACAATACAACATCCCAAGACCCTCCTTCAAAACCAGATTGTACATTTTTCAATAGAAAAATGTCCTGGCCAGAAGCCGGTTACCATTATATTACAGGCTCGCAATCGCTCGCCAGGAAAAACATTGACACCTAAATGGTACGACAGGTATTGATATTGAAAAAGAAATGGGGTGAAAGGACGTAAAATCACCAAAGTAACGGGACGAACCTCTTAAAATCTCAAAACTAATGGGGCTAAACATGAGGGAAAAAGGTGGTCCAAAAAAACAACCATCTCCCCTTAACCCTCTCCGACATATGACGCTATTTTGAGCCTATTGGGGATACTTTAAAGCCTTTGTTACCATCAGGGGTATTTAGAAACCTTTAGTTTAGTTACTTCAACCTCTGCAGTTGTCTTTGAGTTAGCTGTGTTGAGCCTATTGGGGATACTTTAAAGCCTTTGTTACCATCAGGGGTATTTAGAAACCTTTAGTTTAGTTACTTCAACCTCTGCAGTTGTCTTTGAGTTAGCTGTGTTGAGCCTATTGGGGATACTTTAAAGCCTTTGTTACCATCAGGGGTATTTAGAAACCTTTAGTTTAGTTACTTCAACCTCTGCAGTTGTCTTTGAGTTAGCTGTGTTGAGCCTATTGGGGATACTTTAAAGCCTTTGTTACCATCAGGGGTATTTAGAAACCTTTAGTTTAGTTACTTCAACCTCTGCAGTTGTCTTTGAGTTAGCTGTGTTGAGCCTATTGGGGATACTTTAAAGCCTTTGTTACCATCAGGGGTATTTAGAAACCTTTAGTTTAGTTACTTCAACCTCTGCAGTTGTCTTTGAGTTAGCTGTGTTGAGCCTATTGGGATACTTTAAAGCCTTTGTTACCATCAGGGGTATTTAGAAACCTTTAGTTTAGTTACTTCAACCTCTGCAGTTGTCTTTGAGTTAGCTGTGTTGAGCCTATTGGGGATACTTTAAAGCCTTTGTTACCATCAGGGGTATTTAGAAACCTTTAGTTTAGTTACTTCAACCTCTGCAGTTGTCTTTGAGTTAGCTGTGTTGAGCCTATTGGGGATACTTTAAAGCCTTTGTTACCATCAGGGGTATTTAGAAACCTTTAGTTTAGTTACTTCAACCTCTGCAGTTGTCTTTGAGTTAGCTGTGTTGAGCCTATTGGGGATACTTTAAAGCCTTTGTTACCATCAGGGGTATTTAGAAACCTTTAGTTTAGTTACTTCAACCTCTGCAGTTGTCTTTGAGTTAGCTGTGTTGAGCCTATTGGGGATACTTTAAAGCCTTTGTTGCCATCAGGGGTATTTAGAAACCTTTAGTTTAGTTACTTCAACCTCTGCAGTTGTTATGAGTTAGCTGTGTTGAGCCTATTAGGGATACTTTAAAGCCTTTGTTACCATCAGGGGTATTTAGAAACCTTTAGTTTAGTTACTTCAACCTCTGCAGTTGTCTTTGAGTTAGCTGTGTTGAGCCTATTAGGGATACTTTAAAGCCTTTGTTACCATCAGGGGTATTTAGAAACCTTTAGTTTAGTTACTTCACCTCTGCAGTTGTCTTTAAAGCCTTTGTTACCATCAGGGGTATTTAGAAACCTTTAGTTAGTTACTTCAACCTCTGCAGTTGTCTTTGAGTTAGCTGTGTTGAGCCTATTGGGGATACTTTAAAGCCTTTGTTACCATCAGGGGTATTTAGAAACCTTTAGTTTAGTTACTTCAACCTCTGCAGTTGTCTTTGAGTTAGCTGTGTTGAGCCTATTGGGGATACTTTAAAGCCTTTGTTACCATCAGGGGTATTTAGAAACCTTTAGTTTAGTTACTTCAACCTCTGCAGTTGTCTTTGAGTTAGCTGTGGGCAGAAAACTAATTTTGGAGAGGTAATTATAAGAGTGAGAGAACTCTATTTCTTATTGCTAATCTGGCAACCTCTGCGTCATAAATGCGTGAAAGGGTTAATATATACGGCATAGATATACAGACAATAAATCTAGGAACTATATAGTTACACATGATCTTCAGGAGCTGTGTCTACACGTGGACTAACTATACTCTGTTTCTGTTCAGCGGACGATAAATTGAATCCTTTGGCAGCTAATTTGTGAATACTTAATGACCAAATATGAAGCCGCTATGTCTCTGCATCATATTAAGACCAAGTTTATATGATTTACACCATATTTAAGGGGAGATGGTTGTTTTTTTGACCACCTTTTTCCCTCATGTTTAGCCCCATTAGTTTTGAGATTTTAAGAGGTTCGTCCCGTTACTTTGGTGATTTTGCGTCCTTTCACCCCATTTCTTTGTCAATATTAATACCTGTCGTACCATTTAGGTGTCAATGTTTTTCCTGGCGAGCGATTGCGAGCCTGTAATATAATGGTTTTGAAGGAGGGTCTTGGGATGTTGTATTGTTTTTAAGGGAACCCACCGCGTTTGTTTTCTCTTTCTCTCCCTCTCTCTTTGGCTTGTATCCATTCGGTCCCATTCAGCCTACTGTTTTAAGACGTTTACCCCCATCCAGGTGTCAATAGTTTCCTGGCGACCAGTAGCAAGCCAGCATATACTTTATATTTTTGCTTTACAGCAGGCTAAATTTGTAAATTCTTCGATAGAAAAATGTCTCCGGCGAAGCCGGATTTCTCCATAAAATGGTGGCTCGCTATCGGTCGCCAGGAAAAACTCGACACCTGGGTGGGGATAAACGTCTTAAAACAGTTGACTGAATGGGGCCAAATGGATACAAGTCAGAGAAAGAGAGAAAAGGAGAGAAATACAGATATTTTCACAGCAATTGTTCCGAGGAACTTGCTTCAATTGTGCCGCCTCTCCACATCTTTCCCCGTAGAACTAGGGCAGCTGAGAGCGCCCATGAATTTACACTTTCTTCTCCACAATGCAGAACTTCTGCTTATCAGAATTCATTTATACCCAGAGCTACTAGTCTTTGGAATTCACTTCCCTCGAATTGCTTTCTACAAACTTACAATCTACAAATGTTTAAATCCAGTTGTTACAAACATTTTATGAATGGAGGAAGCCTTTAGGCAGGTGACCCCCCTTAATTAAGCTTGATGGAGGTCTAGGAAAGAATAAACAAAACATAACTAAATGAAATACAATGATAAGCCAATAAATACCCCCTTCCCCCCCCCCCCCTTAAGTTTGATTAAGGGGAGGTCGTCTCCACTTGAGGGATTTTTTTCTGGACCTCTTTTCTCCCTCATGTTTAGCCCCATTGCTTTTGAGATTTTAAGACGTTCGCCCTAGTAGTTTGGACATTTTAAGGGACTTTGCCCCATTTCTGTCAATTTTAAAACCTTTTGTGCCTTTAAGGTGTCGATTTTTTCCTGGCGAGCGAAAGCGAGCCTGTAATTTAAGAGCAACCGGCCTCCGGCCTGGACATTTTTCTACCGAAAAATGTACAAATTTATCTTGAAAGGGGGTCTAGGGGGTGTAATTTTAAGCTTGATGAAAACGTAGGGAACAAACTAAAAACCTCCCCTTAACATGACGTGATGGTTTTTCTAACATTCCAGTAAATGTTTAAATAGATTCAGGAATATTTTTCATAGACAAACACAATTATTGAGAACATTTTCGGGTCTTTAATTCGTTGATATTCTTCGTAAAAACTATAGTGTGTTCATTATAAGTAGGCTAAAAATGTTGATCCTGTGAATTAAACTGGTTCAAACTGTGTCCAGACATTTTGACTCTAACGTACCTTGAATTTGGCTCCCTATCACTCTTTCAACTTGCGTGGGGGGGGGGGGGACTTGTTACAGGCAGCATTTTCTTTTGTATCCCTCGTGTACATTGCAAAAAAATAAAAAATAAAAAATAAAATAAAAATCAATGAACACATACACTAAATAAAATACAAGGGTTAATAAAAGCGATAACCTGAGATAAAGGAATCCTGTGGTCAAAGTTTGTGTTGTTGATAATAAGATGTGCGGCTGACCTCTCTGGAGCGGTGTGAACCCTGAAGCCTCAGTCCAGGGTTCGAACCACTAGCTCATGTATTGTTTTTTGACATCTTTTATTGTTGTTGTTGTTAGTTTGGATTATGATTTGGTATTATTTATAATATTCTTAAAATAATAATATATAAATAAAATAATAATAATAATAATACATTATATTTATTGCATATATTATTATTATTATTATTATTATTATCATTATTATTATTATCATTATCATTATAATTATTATCATCATCATCATCATCAATTATTATTATTATTATTATTATTATCATTATTATTATCATTATTATTATTATCATTATTATTATCATTATTATTATTATTATAATTATTATTATTATTATTATTATTATTATTATTATTATTATTATTATTATTATTATTATTATCATTATTATTATCATTATCATTATTATTATTATTATCATTATTATTATTATTATCATTATTATTATTATTATTATTATTATTATTATCATTATTATTATTATTATTATTATAAATTAACTGAAACAGTACACAAAGGTGAAGTGAGATAGTTCGAACCCTATTAATTGACCACTTGCGAGTTTCAGGCTATAAGGAAGTTGGAGCCGTAAACATCGATATTAAACAGAAAGGCAATAATAATGTAGGTTTCTGATGGATAAAAAGCATGTTGAATTGGGGTTCATGTATTTATAGAAGCATTACAACCGCACTTTAGGTGTGATAATTATGTTAATCATCGATGTCTACGGCTCCAACTTCCTTAGAGACTGAAACTCGCAAGTGGTCAATTGCTGGAGATTCTGGTTAATCTGAATAACATCGTCTAATATAAGCCAAAATATAGTGAAAAGGATGACACTGGTACCGAAAGGGTTAAGAACTTGAGTGAAAACAAAACAACTTTAAGGGGAGGTTTTTAGTTTGGTCTCTAGATATCCATCAAGCTTAAGATTACGCCCCCTTGAGCTCCTTTCAAGATAAATTTGTACATTTTTCGGTAGAAAAATGTCCCGGCTGAAAGCCGGTTCCTCTTAAATTACAGGCTCGCTATCGCTCGCCAGGATAAAATCGACACCTAAATGGCACGAAAGGTCTTAAAATTGACAGAAATGGGTTGAAAGTTCTTAAAATCGTCAAAATAATGGGGCGAACGTCTTAAAATTAGAAAAGCAATGGGGCTAAACATGAGGGAGAAAGGAGTCAAGAAAAAAAAACTCAAGTGGAAATCTCCCCTTAACCTTGTTGACTGTGTACTCTGTGGCCTTCATGGCTATAAACTACCTTGACCAACTGTACCGTTCTCCCTTGTGGCCATCATTCACTGCTGCCTTTAACCTTTGACCTTAACTTTTACCAACTGGTGTTTCAACCCACAACAGTTTCAAGGTAATTGTTGCAAGTTTCTCCTGCATAGTGGACTGCATTAGGTGTATGGACCCTGTTATAATTGTTGCAAGTTTGTCCTGCATAGTGGACTGCATTAGGTGTATGGACCCTGTTATAATTGTTGCAAGTTTCTCCTGCATAGTGGACTGCATTAGGTGTATGGACCCTGTTATAATTGTTGCAAGTTTCTCCTGCACAGTGGACTGCATTAGGTGTATGGACCCTGTTATAATTGTTGCAAGTTTCTCCTGCATAGTGGACTGCATTAGGTGTATGGACCCTGTTATAATTGTTGCAAGTTTGTCCTGCATAGTGGACTGCATTAGGTGTATGGACCCTGTTATAATTGTTGCAAGTTTATCCTGCATAGTGGACTGCATTAGGTGTATGGACCCTGTTATAATTGCTTATATATTTCTGTCTTTGTTTTCCCCAGTTAGAAAAAATGTTGTTGAGGTAACTATTTATAGAATATACCGTGCATTACTTTATTGGTAACAGGTGACAGGTACGTATTGGATGTTTTACCTGTTGACTACCAACAGTTATATTTACATTCAATTACACCTTAACTACATAATATGTATAATCGTGAGTGTAATAACATCGTCTAGTCTTAACGAATTCATAAATCAGATTATAATTGTACTATCAAGGCATAGTGAATTATGCTAATTCCATTATATATACAACTCCGATCACATCGAAAATGTAAAAGTGTTTTAGCAACATGCATGCTATACTTGAAAACATATACCAGGTTAAGGCCTTGGTTACAATAACACTGCATATATATATATATATATATATATATATATATATACACAGTGTTACTGTACCCAAGGCCTGAACCTTGATATCTGTCGGTGGCCACCTAAGTATCTATATCTATCTATCTCTCTAATGTACCCCTACTGGACGATCTGTCCAGTCTGTTCGGTGGCCACCTAACCAGTCACTGCCTGACCAAGTCTTGTATTAACTCAGGACTCGATCAGACAACCAGGCAGTGAGGCTCTCACCTCTTACCGCCCGGCTGTGAACTGGCTTAATATATCATAATGCCTCGGGGCTATTTCCGCATATTATTTACGTTTCCTAACATAATATGTTAATGTATCAAGGTAAACAGGTCATGACAATTAATTAAGTGTATATTTCTTGTGATCAAACTTTAACATGCGATATATTTGCAGGCGTGAACATTGTTTGATAAACACAATAAGATTCATGATTGAGAGCTAACACTGATCCAGACAGGACCGTCCAACATCTTATTATCAACAACAATAACATTACCATATTATTCTGTTAATACATGTTATGGATTGTATTCCCTTAGTTTAGATAATTGTTGTCCATTTGTTCTTTCATCAGAATGTTGTAACTAGTTTATGAAATATATCACTGAATTAAAGGTTTAAACGTAATCACAATATTGTATTCGTATTTGAAAAGTGTTCTATATTTATGATGATATAGAATTTGTAGCTAAATACAATCCGGCTAAACTGTAAACTATTATTATAACAAACTATAGTCTGTTCACTTAAGCCAGACATCTGGGGCCCCGTGAAAATAGCTCAAATAATATGTGTTCATAATGTTAACTAAATAACCGGTATACACGAAAATAGCTTACAGTATTAACCCCTTCAGTACCGAGGCGTCCTTTTAACATTATTATGGCTACTATTAGACAATGTTATTCAGTTTAAAAGGGTCTCCAGCAATTAGCAGGCTTCGAACTATGTCACTCAACCCTTTTTACTACCACAGATCCTTCTTAAACTGCACAAAATCGTCTAAATAAAGCTAGAATAAAGTTTATAAAATGTCACCGGTAAAGAAGGCGTTAACACTTACTTTCAATTATGACTACTTTTGGAGATACCTATTTACAACTAGGGCGAAATGAGCCATAATGAGTGAACGTCTTGAAGGTAAACAAACAGAGCCGATGTTATACCCTTGCCCAAGCCGACCTTCTAATAGTTATGTATTAACTGCAGGGCGGACCAATTTAGAGCCTCCCAGTTTTACTCCATTAGCTTGGACATTTTAAGACGTTTCATCTCATTAGTTTGGCGATTATATGATGCTTCAACCCAATAAGATGTTTATTATTCCTGGGCGAGCGATAGCGAGCCTGTAATTTGGGAGAAACCGGCCTTTGGCCAGGAAATTTTTCTCCCGAAAAATGTACACATTTAGCTTGAAGGGGGTCTGGGGGACGTTTTTTTTTAGTTTGAAGGGGGTTTGGAGAGGCGTTTTTCCAAGTCTCGGGGTAAACTAAAAACACATTGTTCGAAAATGGCTAAAACAATTAAAACCCTCAATAATAATTAAACCAAATATCATAATGACCTCCGAGACGTTGCACCAGATGGTGTTAAGAGAAGATGATAAAACAAGACAGGACACGTTTATTATGAGTACCATTCCAAGAAACATACGATTGCATTTAATTGAAGAAACTAATATTTATATATCATTTCTTCAATTAAAGACAATCTATGTTTCTTAGAATGGTACTTATCATAATCGTCTTGTGTCTTTATTATCAAATTTGCTTAATATTATAATAGAAGCTGTCGTGGTCTAACGGGGTAAGGCTCTAGCGCTATGTTGGTGACAACTAGCCGCGTGGGTTCGAATCTCGGCTATGCTACGACAGTTTCCAGTGCTATATAGCCTTCGTCGCTTAGTGCTGTAGAATTAATTACAGTTGGGGATATCCCCCAGATGAAATTAATTCATAAGGTTATTCAACCTTATTTTTATTTTTTTATTTTTTTATACTATAATATAAATTATATATATATATATATATATATATATATATATATATATATATATATATATATATATATATGTATATATATATATGTGTGTGTGTGTGTGTGTGTGTGTGTGTGTGTAGAATGTATCGGCTGAGTTACATAAATAATTGCTAAGGCTTCAGCCAGGGTTTGAACTACAGCCAATCAAAAAGACATCCAACGCTTTAGCCCACTCGGCAATGGCGTGATAATAAGCGTACCAACCTTTTCATATACTGTATATATATATATATATATATATATATATATATATATATATATATATATATATATATACTGTATAAATATACTTTACAGCTGCCGTCGTTATCAAGCATAGTATGCATGTTGGTCAAACACTTTTACATTATCGATGTAGTCGAAGTTGCAGTTATATAAAGGAATTATCATAATTCAACGATTATAATTATTATTTGTACTTTTTGTCTGAATAATTAAACGCCTCCGTGTCTTTGACGTATTGGTCATCGTAATGCTTATAACATTGTTAGATTTAATTCAGATAATATTTAACTTAAAGCTACTTCACATATCCCTTATAATACAATTATAGTCTAATTTAATTAATTCGTTAAGACTAGACGATGTTATTACACTCATGATTATACATATTATGTAGTTAAGGTATAATTTAATGTAAATATAACTGTTGGTAGTCAACAGGTAAAACATCCAATACATACCTGTCACCTGTTACCAATAAAGTAATGCACGATATATTCTATAAATAGTTTCCTAAAAAAAAAAAAATCTAACTGGGGAAAACAAAGACAGAAATATATAAGCAATTCAAACAGGGTCCATACACCTAATGCAGTCCACTATGCAGGAGAAACATGCAACAATTATAACAGGGTCCATACACCTAATGCAGTCCACTATGCAGGAGAAACATGCAACAATTATAACAGGGTCCATACACCTAATGCAGTCCACTATGCAGGAGAAACTTGCAACAATTATAATAATAATAATAATAATAATAATAGGTTTATTTAATATCATTTTTACAATTGCAACCATAGAGTTGAAAATATACAGTGAGTAAAACATACATACAAAGTGTCATTACACATAAAATACACATAAAATACAAATATTAAGAACAATTTGCCGCAATAATGATCATGTATTGGCAAAATATAATATAATTTCAAAACACTGACTACCTACTTCCTCAAGTAATTGTTTATATACCTGGTCATCTGTGGAATGGCACTGTTTTGGTGTCTCTTGGTGTTACATTTTTCTTCAACTAGAAAGTTTCTTGCTCGTAATTTGTGTGTGTAAGTGTTGGTGTTGTCCGGTGGAAGTATATGTCTATGCTGTTTATCGTGCAACAACTTAAGGCTGTCTTCTTCAAACTTCTTTCTTCGTCTCTCTTCCAATGATTCCAAATTTAATAACTCCAAAGCAGACTCGTAATTTATATAACTAGGTCATAATGAAATTCTACAGAATCTTTTTTGTATTCTCTCAATATAATTTACTTCTGCGTGTGTGAGTGACGAACACCAAACCGTCGATGCATATTCAAGTACAGGCCTAATATAACTACAATAATAATTCTTTAAATCAGACAAATTAGCCTTAAAAAGTTTCAATTTACTAATTGCAAAAATTCGTTTACTTGCACGCGAGACAATATACTTGGTGTTCGCCTTCCACTGAAGGTTACTCGAAATAATAACACCCAACAGCTTCATCTCATTAACAAATGGAACAGATTCATTACCTAAACTAACAGCATTTACATTTGTCTTAATTTTCTGAAAGTCCACTAACATTAATTTCGACTTACTTCCATTTATTTTCATGTTGTTCTCGTTAGACCAATGATCGATCTTATTGGCTTGCTCCTGACATTTTGGTATATGTGTACTGTTATATGCACAAGCAAAAGTAATGTCATCCACGAATTTACACTGAACATCTTCATCCAAACCGGCACTATTTATATGATTATTAAAAATACGAGGTCCCAGTACGGTACCCTGCGGAACACCACATATAGTGGTGTGCTCCTCAGAGGTAGCACCACTATAACGTACAACCTGACCACGAGATGTAAGGAAAGAAGACATCCAAGGAACTAGTTCAGGTCTCATGCCATTATGAAGTAAATGTCTCATTGCTATTGTGTTGTCTACTCGGTCAAATGCTTTTGAAAAATCAATGCTAAGCACAGCTACACATTCTCCCCTAATGTCAGTCGTTTTATAAAGAAAATTCATTAAGTACAATAAATAATGGGTGGTAGAAGTATTTTTCCGATTACCAAACTGATATGGATCAAGGTTTACCTGTGTGTCATCACGCACCCAAGATGCAACAAACTTCTCGGCAATACGTGCAAAAATTGATGTTATAGTCACTGGTCGAAGATCATTACAAGTTTCGGGTTTGGGAATCTTGGGCAAGGGAGTGATGAAGCCACGTTTCCAAAGGGGAGGTACGATCCCTGAACTGAATGACGAATTAATGATGCTAGCAATAGGAGAAGCAAACTCATATGCAAATGATTTGATAATACGAAGTGGGGGATCAAAGGGGGTTACAGATTTGTTTACATTTATCTCCCACAGTTTTTCATACACTTGGTAGGGCTCAACAGAAGGTAAAGGTGGTAAATTATCCACAGACTCAGGTAATCTTGACTGGTCTAAGGGGGGTAGACTTTGGCAGATTGTTGACAAATGATCATTTATGGTATTTGCAGCTTGGTTAGGGTCTTTGTCAATAAGAAAATGAAATTTACGCTGTGAGTTGTCTCCAGTTAACTTACTAATTACTCTGTACCATTCACTTGGCTTTGTTGTACGCAAATCTGACACGTTTGACTTGAAATACTGTTGTTTAGCTTTCTTTATTTCCCGAATTGCTTTATTCCTATAATGTCTAAATAAAACCATGTTACCACTGTTAAAATTACTTTGACGTAGAGATAAAATTTCTTTCACATAGGGTGTAATCCAAGGATGATCGTTAGACTGAATTAAAACTTGTTTCGTGGGGAAGTAATGGTCAATTAAAATATTTACCGAACTAAGAAAGTTATTTAGCTTATTTATGACGCACTGTTCATGGTACACTTCTACCCATGGGTAGTTATTAATATGTTGGCCGAACGCAATGACACTTGACTGCTTGATGGGACGAACGGTGACCAGCTTGGAGTGATGACAAGGTGGAAATGTTGAAATAGGTTGCCATAACACAGTGAGGTGCTGGGTACGGCCAAGGGGTGCTAAACGTTGAGGTGATTTGTAGTGCTGGCTAAGGTCAGTGAAGATTAGGTCTAGGATATTATTTTGATGTGTTGGAAAGTTTACAATTTGCTGAAGATGAGTGTTGTCGATGATGTCTTCAATGTTTAAATCGTTGAAATCGCCACAAATAACAAATTTGCATCCATTATAAAGGGATCGTAATTCATCTGCGTAAGTAACGATATGATCGATGAGGTCTTGATGGAGAGGTGATCTTGGAGGATAGTATATGCACCCTACAATAATGCAGGACACCTCCCTAGGTAGACGTTTGGGCCGGCACCACACCCATAATGTCTCCAACTGAACATCATGTGGTGGAAAGAGGCGGCGGGATTGAATATCTTCTCGAACAAATATTCCCACCCCACCACCACGTTGTCTCTGTCGAGTTTGTAGGTACACTTCATAGTTCGGGATAGTAAAAGATTCTTCTGACACTTGCCAAACTTCACTAATACAGGCTATATCAACATTATTATCCTTCATTAAAACAACTAATTCATCTTCTTTATTTCTAATAGAGGTTGCATTCAAATTTATAAAGGTCGGGAAGGAATAATACAGTCTCGGAATCTCACTCAAGTTTTTATGAACATTGCATTTTCGAATTTGTTTGTTTTGTTTCTTTCTCTGTGTGATTCGAACTGGTATTTTGTGCTTTTGTCTCTTTCCTGCTTTCTTTCCTCTTGCTTTAAAAATATTATTTTCTTTCAAAGTCTTAACCACTTCGTAGTTCAATTTTGTTTTACCTGTGCGGCGTAGTTTTAAAAGCTGCCATCTTGAATATGAGAGAACACCTATTTGGTTTGGTGTTTCGTTGTTGTGTTCGTGATCTTGGTTGGTGTGTTCCCGATCTTCCTGGGTCGTTATCCTGGTGTTTTGTAGGTGTCTCCATAAACCTGTATAAGCTGTATCCGATCCGTTCATTTGCTCAGCCATGATCACTATAAATTCCGTCGTCTTTCCATAGTAGATGAGTAAAGAAGGTACTAAAATAGTGTAAAAAAAGCGAACACAAAACATCGCCGCGGCAGCCAACAAAGCAGAGCCAGGGTTCGAGCAGGAAGTGGACAGGTCCTTCTCCTAGCCCCGCTAGTCGTAGACTAGCAGGGTCCATACACCTAATGCAGTCCACTATGCAGGATAAACTTGCAACAATTATAACAGGGTCCATACACCTAATGCAGTCCACTATGCAGGAGAAACTTGCAACAATTATAACAGGGTCCATACACCTAATGCAGTCCACTATGCAGGATAAACTTGCAACAATTATAACAGGGTCCATACACCTAATGCAGTCCACTATGCAGGATAAACTTGCAACAATTATAACAGGGTCCATACACCTAATGCAGTCCACTATGCAGGATAAACTTGCAACAATTATAACAGGGTCCATACACCTAATGCAGTCCACTATGCAGGATAAACTTGCAACAATTATAACAGGGTCCATACACCTAATGCAGTCCACTATGCAGGATAAACTTGCAACAATTATAACAGGGTCCATACACCTAATGCAGTCCACTATGCAGGATAAACTTGCAACAATTATAACAGGGTCCATACACCTAATGCAGTCCACTATGCAGGATAAACTTGCAACAATTATAACAGGGTCCATACACCTAATGCAGTCCACTATGCAGGATAAACTTGCAACAATTATAACAGGGTCCATACACCTAATGCAGTCCACTATGCAGGAGAAACTTGCAACAATTATAACAGGGTCCATACACCTAATGCAGTCCACTATGCAGGAGAAACTTGCAACAATTATAACAGGGTCCATACACCTAATGCAGTCTACTATGCAGGAGAAATTTGCAACAATTATAACAGGGTCCATACACCTAATGCAGTCTACTATGCAGGAGAAATTTGCAACAATTATAACAGGGTCCATACACCTAATGCAGTCCACTATGCAGGAGAAACTTGCAACAATTAAAACAGGGTCCATACACCTAATGCAGTCCACTATGCAGGATAAACTTGCAACAATTATAACAGGGTCCATACACCTAATGCAGTCCACTATGCAGGAGAAACTTGCAACAATTATAACAGGGTCCATACACCTAATGCAGTCCACTATGCAGGAGAAACTTGCAACAATTATAACAGGGTCCATACACCTAATGCAGTCCACTATGCAGGATAACTTGCAACAATTATAACAGGGTCCATACACCTAATGCAGTCCACTATGCAGGATAAACTTGCAACAATTATAACAGGGTCCATACACCTAATGCAGTCCACTATGCAGGATAAACTTGCAACAATTATAACAGGGTCCATACACCTAATGCAGTCCACTATGCAGGAGAACTTGCAACAATTATAACAGGGTCCATACACCTAATGCAGTCCACTATGCAGGATAAACTTGCAACAATTATAACAGGGTCCATACACCTAATGCAGTCCACTATGCAGGATAACTTGCAACAATTATAACAGGGTCCATACACCTAATGCAGTCCACTATGCAGGATAAACTTGCAACAATTATAACAGGGTCCATACACCTAATGCAGTCCACTATGCAGGAGAAACTTGCAACAATTATAACAGGGTCCATACACCTAATGCAGTCCACTATGCAGGAGAAACTTGCAACAATTATAACAGGGTCCATACACCTAATGCAGTCTACTATGCAGGAGAAATTTGCAACAATTATAACAGGGTCCATACACCTAATGCAGTCTACTATGCAGGAGAAATTTGCAACAATTATAACAGGGTCCATACACCTAATGCAGTCCACTATGCAGGAGAAACTTGCAACAATTATAACAGGGTCCATACACCTAATGCACTCCACTATGCAGGAGAAACTTGCAACAATTATAACAGGGTCCATACACCTAATGCAGTCCACTATGCAGGATAAACTTGCAACAATTATAACAGGGTCCATACACCTAATGCAGTCCACTATGCAGGAGAAACTTGCAACAATTATAACAGGGTCCATACACCTAATGCAGTCCACTATGCAGGAGAAACTTGCAACAATTAAAACAGGGTTCATACACCTAATGCACTCCACTATGCAGGAGAAACTTGCAACAATTATAACAGGGTCCATACACCTAATGCAGTCCACTATGCAGGATAAACTTGCAACAATTATGACAGGGTCCATACACCTAATGCAGTCCACTATGCAGGAGAAATTTGCAACAATTATAACAGGGTCCATACACCTAATGCAGTCCACTATGCAGGAGAAACTTGCAACCGTTAACTTGAAACTGTTGTGGGTTGAAACACCAGTTGGTAAAAGTTAAAGGTCAAAGGTTAAATGCATGGGGTTAATTAGGGATTACCCATAAATTGACAATTACTCTTCCACAGTGCAGACATTCTGATGTTGGTATATTTTCATAATTCACATCCTATAACTTACCACACCGTTATCAACGGCTGGTTGGTGAAGTGCAGAGCGTCTTGGAGTCCAACCTCAGTCATCCCAGGATCGAACCCACTCAAGACGACAAAGTATTATTTTTGTTTTCATCCAAGTTCCTATCCCTTTCAGTACCAGTGCCATCCTTTCGACTTAAGGGGAGGTCTCCAATTGAGGGATTTTTTTCTTGACCCCTTTCTCCCTCATGTTTAGCCCCATTGCTTTTGATATTATAAAAGGTTTGCCCCATTAGTTTAGCGATTTTAAGAACTTTCACCCCATATTAAGACCTTTAGTGCAATTCAGGTGTCTATTTTATCCTGGCGAGCGATAGCGAGCCTGTAATTTAAGAGGAACCGGCCTTCGGCCGGGAAATGTTTCTACCGAAAAATTTACAAATTTATCTTGAAAGTGACTCAAAGGGGTATAATTTTAAGGTTGATGGAGGTCTAGGGAACAAACTAAATACCTCCCCTTAATTTTGGCTAATATTAGAAGGCGTTATTCACATTACAACTGTCTCCAAAATTGACAGGTTACGAACTATCTCACATAACCATTGTTTACTGCCTCGGATCCTTTATAAACTTAACATACTTCTCTTAAGGGGAGATTTACACTTGAGGTATATTTGTTTGGAACTCATTCTCCCTCGCCTAGAGTTCTAAAGGAAGCTAAGGATGAGCTCTCTAAACCACTGACATTACTATTCAATAAATCCTTGCAGTCTGGAACTATGCCCGATCAGTGGAAGCTAGCCAACGTAACACCGATATTCAAAAAAGGCAGCAAATCCCTACCCAGTAACTATCGTCCAATTAGCTTAACCTCAGTTGTATGTAAAATGCTAGAAACGGTCATACGAGACAGACTCGTAAATCACTTAGAGGAAAATAACATACTTAAAGATACTCAACACGGCTTTCGTAAAAAACGTTCCTGTTTAACAAACCTCTTAGACTTCTTCCACGATATCCTCAACCTCTACGATGAGAGTAAAGCTGTAGATATTATATACCTTGATTTTTCAAAAGGCCTTTGACAAAGTTCCCCACAAACGTTTACTGCTAAAACTAAAAGCGCATGGAATACAAGACGGTGTGTTGAAATGGATAGAAAATTGGCTCAGCGACAGAAAGCAAAGAGTAGTCATAAACGGTAAGGCATCAAAATGGACCAATGTAAGTAGCGGGGTACCCCAGGGATCGGTACTAGGACCAATTCTCTTTCTAATTTACATCAACGACATAGATGAGGGTCTCACCTGTACAATCTCAAAATTTGCTGACGATGCAAAAATTGCAAATAGCGTACTCTCAAAAGAACAAGTTGACGATATGCAACACAATCTAGATAAATTGTCATGTTGGGCCCAAATTTGGCAAATGAGTTTCAATGCGGATAAATGTAAAGTACTACATATCGGATACCTAAATGAGAAAGCAAACTATTCGATGAATGGCACTCAGCTTAAGAATGTAAACAGAGAAACCGATCTGGGAGTAACAATATCGAGTAACCTAAAACCGAGTCAACAATGTTCAGAAGTTGTTAAGAAGGCAAACAAAATAATTGGCTTTATAGGCAGGTCATTTGAGCATAAATCCAAAGAAGTTATCCTAACCCTTTACAATTCATTAGTCCGCCCTCTTCTGGAATACTGCGTTCAATCCTGGTGCCCTTATTACCAAAAAGATATAAACAAGCTAGAACGAGTTCAACGTAGAGTTACCAAAATGATACCTAGCCTAAAGAACAAACCATACGAAGAGCGTCTTAGAGAATTAAATCTATTTCCTTTAACCCAGCGCAGATTAAGAGGTGACTTAATTCAAGTGTTCAAAATCATCAAAGGCATCGACAATATGAACTGTAGTAAGTACTTCACTATCGACCAATCTAATTACACGCGGGGAAACGGTTGCAAAATTATTGGTAAATCTTTTAACTCACACGAATCTAAGAATTTCTTCTTCAATCGAGTTGTCAACTTGTGGAATGGGCTTCCCCGAAACGTTATAGACTGCATCACCGTTGATTCATTTAAACTCCGCCTAGACAAATATCTCGCATCAAACCCGCGACTGACTGCGTTTGTAAATGAATAACTTTATTTTATCCCCCCCTCAGTTACTAACCCATCTGTCCCCTACTAACTTCCTAATCCTGCCACGGACATTAGTTCCAGGGCAGTATTTCCCTTTCCAATGTTCCCTTACCCACTCTAAACCACTGTTTGAACACTTGATCCTCAGTGTTTTGGAGGACAAGCAACCTAGAAGGGTCACTAGATCTGTTGTTGCTTGATTTCCTTTGTACTCCTTTGTACTCCCTCATGTTTAGCCCCATTGATTTTGAGATTATAAGACGTTCGCGCCCCATTAGTTTGGCGATTTTAAGACCTTTCATCCCGTTTATGTCAATTTTAAGACTTTTCGTGCCATTTAGGTAACAATTTTTTCCTGGCGAGCGATAGCGAGCCTGTAATTTAAGAGGAATCGGCCTTCGGCCAGGACATTTTTCTACCGAAAAATTTACAAATTTATCTTGAAAGGGGTAATAGAGGGTGTAAATTTAAGCTTGATGGAGGTCTAAGGAAATAACTAAAAACCTCCCCTTATTATACCTCGAATAAATTATAAAAGACATGACGTGTTGACTGTGTACTCTGTGGCCTTCATGGCTATAAATTACCTTGACCAGCTGTACCGTTCTCCCTTGTGGTCATCATTCACTGCTGCCTTTAACCTTTGACCTTTAACTTTTACCAACTGGTGTTTCAACCCACAACAGTTTCAAGCTAAGTGTTGCAAGTTTCTCCTGCATAGTGGACTGCATTAGGTGTATGGACCCTGTTATAATTGTTGCAAGTTTGTCCTGCATAGTGGACTGCATTAGGTGTATGGACCCTGTTATAATTGTTGCAAGTTTGTCCTGCATAGTGGACTGCATTAGGTGTATGGACCCTGTTATAATTGTTGCAAGTTTCTCCTGCATAGTGGACTGCATTAGGTGTATGGACGCTGTTATAATTGTTGCATGTTTCTCCTGCATAGTGGACTGCATTAGGTGTATGGACCCTGTTATAATTGTTGCAAGTTTCTCCTGCATAGTTGACTGCATTAGGTGTATGGACCCTGTTATAATTGTTGCATGTTTCTCCTGCATAGTGGACTGCATTAGGTGTATGGACCCTGTTATAATTGTTGCAAGTTTCTCCTGCATAGTGGACTGCATTAGGTGTATGGACCCTGTTATAATTGTTGCAAGTTTCTCCTGCATAGTGGACTGCATTAGGTGTATGGACCCTGTTATAATTGTTGCAAGTTTCTCCTGCATAGTGGACTGCATTAAGTGTATGGACCCTGTTATAATTGTTGCAAGTTTCTTCTGCATAGTGGACTGCATTAGGTGTATGGACCCTGTTATAATTGTTGCAAGTTTCTCCTGCATAGTGGACTGCATTAGGTGTATGGACCCTGTTATAATTGTTGCAAGTTTCTTCTGCATAGTGGACTGCATTAGGTGTATGGACCCTGTTATAATTGTTGCAAGTTTCTTCTGCATAGTGGACTGCATTAGGTGTATGGACCCTGTTATAATTGTTGCAAGTTTCTTCTGCATAGTGGACTGCATTAGGTGTATGGACCCTGTTATAATTGTTGCAAGTTTCTTCTGTATAGTGGACTGCATTAGGTGTATGGACCCTGTTATAATTGTTGCAAGTTTCTCCTGCATAGTGGACTGCATTAGGTGTATGGACCCTGTTATAACGGCTTAGATTGTTCTTACTTAGGTTTCCTCAGTTAGAAAAAATGTTGTTGAGGAAACTATTTATAGAATATACCGTGCATTACTTTATTGGTAACAGGTGACAGGTACGTATTGGATGTTTTACCTGTTGACTACCAAAAGTTATGTTTACATTAAATTATACCTTAACTACATAATATGTATAATCATGAGTGTAATAACATCGTCTAGTGTTAACGAATTAATTAAATCAGACTATAATTGTACTATCAAGGCATAGTGAATTATGCTAATTCCATTATATATACAACTCCGATCACATCGAAAATGTAAAAGTGTTTTAGCAACAGGCATGCTATACTTGAAAACATATACCAGGTTAAGGCCTTGGTTACAATAACACTGCATATATATATATATATATATATATATATATACACAGTGTTACTGTACCCAAGGCCTGAACCTTGATATCTGTCGGTGGCCACCTAAGTATCTATATCTATCTATCTCTCTAATGTACCCCTACTGGACGATCTGTCCAGTCTGTTCGGTGGCCACCTAACCAGTCACTGTCTGACCAAGTCTTGTATTAACTCAGGACTCGATCAGACAACCAGGCAGTGAGGCTCTCACCTCTTACCGCCCGGCTGTGAACTGGCTTAATATATCATAATGCCTCGGGGCTATTTCCGCATATTATTTACTGTTTCCTAACATAATCTGTTAATATATCAAGGTAAACAGGTCATGACAATTAATTAAGTGTATATTTCTTGTGATCAAACTTTAACATGCGATATATTTGCAGGCGTGAACATTGTTTGATAAACACAATAAGATTCATGATTGAGAGCTAACACTGATCCAGACAGGACCGTCCACCATCTTATTATCAACAACAATAACATTACCATATTATTCTGTTAATACATGTTATGGATTGTATTCCCTTAGTTTAGATAATTGTTGTCCATTTGTTCTTTCATCAGAAAGTTGTAACTAGTTTATGAAATATATCACTGAATAAAAGGTTTAAACGTAATCACAATATTGTATTCGTAATTGAAAAGTGTTCTATATTTATGATGATACATAGTTTGTAGCTAAATACAATCCGGCTAAACTGTATACTATTATTATAACAAACTATAGTCTGTTCACTTAAGCCAGACATCTGGGGCCCCGTGAAAATAGCTCAAATAATATGTGTTCATAATGTTAACTAAATAACCGGTATAAACGACAATAGCTTACAGTATTAACCCCTTCAGTACCGAGGCGTCCTTTTAACATTATTATGGCTACTATTAGACAATGTTATTCAGTTTAAAAGGGTCTCCAGCAATTAGCAGGCTTCGAACTATGTCACTCAACCCTTTTTACTACCACAGATCCTTCTTAAACTGCACAAAATCGTCTAAATAAAGCTAGAATAAAGTTTATAAAATGTCACCGGTAAAGAAGGCGTTAACACTTACTTTCAATTATGACTACTTTTGGAGATACCTATTTACAACTAGGGCGAAATGAGCCATAATGAGTGAACGTCTTGAAGGTAAACAAACAGAGCCGATGTTATACCCTTGCCCAAGCCGACCTTCTAATAGTTATGTATTAACTGCAGGGCGGACCAATTTAGAGCCTCCCAGTTTTACTCCATTAGCTTGGACATTTTAAGACGTTTCATCTCATTAGTTTGGCGATTATATGATGCTTCAACCCAATAAGATGTTGATTTTTCCTGGGCGAGCGACAGCGAGCCTGTAATTTGGGAGAAACCGGCCTTTGGCCAGGAAATTTTTCTCCCGAAAAATGTACACATTTAGCTTGAAGGGGGTCTGGGGGACGTTTTTTTTTAGTTTGAAGGGGGTTTGGAGAGGCGTTTTCCAAGTCTCGGGGTAAACTAAAAACACATTGTTCGAAAATGGCTAAAACAATTAAAACCCTCAATAATAATTAAACCAAATATCATAATGACCTCCGAGACGTTGCACCAGATGGTGTTAAGAGAAGATGATAAAACAAGACAGGACACGTTTATTATGAGTACCATTCCAAGAAACATACGATTGCATTTAATTGAAGAAACTAATATTTATATATCATTTCTTCAATTAAAGACAATCTATGTTTCTTAGAATGGTACTTATCATAATCGTCTTGTGTCTTTATTATCAAATTTGCTTAATATTATAATAGAAGCTGTCGTGGTCTAACGGGGTAAGGCTCTAGCGCTATGTTGGTGACAACTAGCCGCGTGGGTTCGAATCTCGGCTATGCTACGACAGTTTCCAGTGCTATATAGCCTTCGTCGCTTAGTGCTGTAGAATTAATTACAGTTGGGGATATCCCCCAGATGAAATTAATTCATAAGGTTATTCAACCTTATTTTTATTTTTTATTTTTTTTATACTATAATATAAATTATATATATAATATATATATATATATATATATATATGTATATATATATATGTATATATATATGTGTGTGTGTGTGTGTGTGTGTGTGTGTGTGTAGAATGTATCGGCTGAGTTACATTAATAATTGCTAAGGCTTCAGCCAGGGTTTGAACTACAGCCAATCAAAAAGACATCCAACGCTTTAGCCCACTCGGCAATGGCGTGATAATAAGCGTACCAACCTTTTCATATACTGTATATATATATATATATATATATATATATATATATATATATATATATATATATACTGTATAAATATACTTTACAGCTGCCGTCGTTATCAAGCATAGTATGCATGTTGGTCAAACACTTTTACATTATCGATGTAGTTGAAGTTGCAGTTATATAAAGGAATTATCATAATTCAACGATTATAATTATTATTTGTACTTTTTGTCTGAATAATTAACCGCCTCCGTGTCTTTGACGTATTGGTCATCGTAATGCTTATAACATTGTTAGATTTAATTCAGATAATATTTAACTTAAAGCTACTTCACATATCCCTTATAATACAATTATAGTCTAATTTAATTAATTCGTTAAGACTAGACGATGTTATTACACTCATGATTATACATATTATGTAGTTAAGGTATAATTTAATGTAAATATAACTGTTGGCAGTCAACAGGTAAAACATCCAATACATACCTGTCACCTGTTACCAATAAAGTAATGCACGGTATATTCTATAAATAGTTTCCTAAAAAAAAAAAATCTAACTGGGGAAAACAAAGACAGAAATATATAAGCAATTATAACAGGGTCCATACACCTAATGCAGTCCACTATGCAGGAGAAACTTGCAACAATTATAACAGGGTCCATACACCTAATGCAGTCCACTATGCAGGAGAAACTTGCAACAATTATAATAATAATAATAATAATAGGTTTATTTAATATCATTTTTACAATTGCAACCATAGAGTTGAAAATATACAGTGAGTAAAACATACATACAAAGTGTCATTACACATAAAATACACATAAAATACAAATATTAAGAACAATTTGCCGCAATAATGATCATGTATTGGCAAAATATAATATAATTTCAAAACACTGACTACCTACTTCCTCAAGTAATTGTTTATACCTGGTCATCTGTGGAATGGCACTGTTTTGGTGTCTCTTGGTGTTACATTTTTCTTCAACTAGAAAGTTTCTTGCTCGTAATTTGTGTGTGTAAGTGTTGGTGTTGTCCGGTGGAAGTATATGTCTATGCTGTTTATCGTGCAACAACTTAAGGCTGTCTTCTTCAAACTTCTTTCTTCGTCTCTCTTCCAATGATTCCAAATTTAATAACTCCAAAGCAGACTCTTAATTTATATAACTAGGTCCTAATGAAATTCTACAGAATCTTTTTTGTATTCTCTCAATAGAATTTACTTCTGCGTGTGTGAGTGACGAACACCAAACCGTCGATGCATATTCAAGTACAGGCCTAATATAACTACAATAATAATTCTTTAAATCAGACAAATTAGCCTTAAAAAGTTTCAATTTACTAATTGCAAAAATTCGTTTACTTGCACGCGAGACAATATACTTGGTGTTCGCCTTCCACTGAAGGTTACTCGAAATAATAACACCCAACAGCTTCATCTCATTAACAAATGGAACAGATTCATTACCTAAACTAACAGCATTTACATTTGTCTTAATTTTCTGAAAGTCCACTAACATTAATTTCGACTTACTTCCATTTATTTTCATGTTGTTCTCGTTAGACCAATGATCGATCTTATTGGCTTGCTCCTGACATTTTGGTATATGTGTACTGTTATATGCACAAGCAAAAGTAATGTCATCCACGAATTTACACTGAACATCTTCATCCAAACCGGCACTATTTATATGATTATTAAAAATACGAGGTCCCAGTACGGTACCCTGCGGAACACTACATGTAGTGGTGTGCTCCTCAGAGGTAGCACCACTATAACGTACAACCTGACCACGAGATGTAAGGAAAGAAGACATCCAAGGAACTAGTTCAGGTCTCATGCCATTATGAAGTAAATGTCTCATTGCTATTGTGTTGTCTACTCGGTCAAATGCTTTTGAAAAATCAATGCTAAGCACAGCTACACATTCTCCCCTAATGTCAGTCGTTTTATAAAGAAAATTCATTAAGTACAATAAATAATGGGTGGTAGAAGTATTTTTCCGATTACCAAACTGATATGGATCAAGGTTTACCTGTGTGTCATCACGCACCCAAGATGCAACAAACTTCTCGGCAATACGTGCAAAAATTGATGTTATAGTCACTGGTCGAAGATCATTACAAGTTTCGGGTTTGGGAATCTTGGGCAAGGGAGTGATGAAGCCACGTTTCCAAAGGGGAGGTACGATCCCTGAACTGAATGACGAATTAATGATGCTAGCAATAGGAGAAGCAAACTCATATGCAAATGATTTGATAATACGAAGTGGGGGATCAAAGGGGGTTACAGATTTGTTTACATTTATCTCACACAGTTTTTCATACACTTGGTAGGGCTCAACAGAAGGTAAAGGTGGTAAATTATCCACAGACTCAGGTAATCTTGACTGGTCTAAGGGGGGTAGACTTTGGCAGATTGTTGACAAATGATCATTTATGGTATTTGCAGCTTGGTTAGGGTCTTTGTCAATAAGAAAATGAAATTTACGCTGTGAGTTGTCTCCAGTTAACTTACTAATTACTCTGTACCATTCACTTGGCTTTGTTGTACGCAAATCTGACACGTTTGACTTGAAATACTGTTGTTTAGCTTTCTTTATTTCCCGAATTGCTTTATTCCTATAATGTCTAAATAAAACCATGTTACCACTGTTAAAATTACTTTGACGTAGAGATAAAATTTCTTTCACATAGGGAGTAATCCAAGGATGATCGTTAGACTGAATTAAAACTTGTTTCGTGGGGAAGTAATGGTCAATTAAAATATTTACCGAACTAAGAAAGTTATTTAGCTTATTTATGACGCACTGTTCATGGTACACTTCTACCCATGGGTAGTTATTAATATGTTGGCCGAACGCAATGACACTTGACTGCTTGATGGGACGAACGGTGACCAGCTTGGAGTGATGACAAGGTGGAAATGTTGAAATAGGTTGCCATAACACAGTGAGGTGCTGGGTACGGCCAAGGGGTGCTAAACGTTGAGGTGATTTGTAGTGCTGGCTAAGGTCAGTGAAGATTAGGTCTAGGATATTATTTTGATGTGTTGGAAAGTTTACAATTTGCTGAAGATGAGTGTTGTCGATGATGTCTTCAATGTTTAAATCGTTGAAATCGCCACAAATAACAAATTTGCATCCATTATAAAGGGATCGTAATTCATCTGCGTAAGTAACGATATGATCGATGAGGTCTTGATGGAGAGGTGATCTTGGAGGATAGTATATGCACCCTACAATAATGCAGGACACCTCCCTAGGTAGACGTTTGGGCCGGCACCACACCCATAATGTCTCCAACTGAACATCATGTGGTGGAAAGAGGCGGCGGGATTGAATATCTTCTCGAACAAATATTCCCACCCCACCACCACGTTGTCGCTGTCGAGTTTGTAGGTACACTTCATAGTTCGGGATAGTAAAAGATTCTTCTGACACTTGCCAAACTTCACTAATACAGGCTATATCAACATTATTATCCTTCATTAAAACAACTAATTCATCTTCTTTATTTCTAATAGAGGTTGCATTCAAATTTATAAAGGTCGGGAAGGAATAATACAGTCTCGGAATCTCACTCAAGTTTTTATGAACATTGCATTTTCGAAGTTGTTTGTTTTGTTTCTTTCTCTGTGTGATTCGAACTGGTATTTTGTGCTTTTGTCTCTTTCCTGCTTTCTTTCCTCTTGCTTTAAAAATATTATTTTCTTTCAAAGTCTTAACCACTTCGTAGTTCAATTTTGTTTTACCTGTGCGGCGTAGTTTTAAAAGCTGCCATCTTGAATATGAGAGAACACCTATTTGGTTTGGTGTTTCGTTGTTGTGTTCGTGATCTTGGTTGGTGTGTTCCCGATCTTCCTGGGTCGTTATCCTGGTGTTTTGTTGGTGTCTCCATAAACCTGTATAAGCTGTATCCGATCCGTTCATTTGCTCAGCCATGATCACTATAAATTCCGTCGTCTTTCCATAGTAGATGAGTAAAGAAGGTACTAAAATAGTGTAAAAAAAAGCGAACACAAAACATCGCCGCGGCAGCCAACAAAGCAGAGCCAGGGTTCGAGCAGGAAGTGGACAGGTCCTTCTCCTAGCCCCGCTAGTCGTAGACTAGCAGGGTCCATACACCTAATGCAGTCCACTATGCAGGAGAAACTTGCAACAATTATAACAGGGTCCATACACCATACACCGTTAACTTGAAACTGTTGTGGGTTGAAACACCAGGTGTATGGACCCTGTTATAATTGTTGCAAGTTTCTCCTGCATAGTGGACTGCATTAGGTGTATGGACCCTGTTTTAATTGTTGCAAGTTTCTCCTGCATAGTGGACTGCATTAGGTGTATGGACCCTGTTATAATTGTTACAAGTTTCTCCTGCATAGTGGACTGCATTAGGTGTATGGACCCTGTTTTAATTGTTGCAAGTTTCTCCTGCATAGTGGACTGCATTAGGTGTATGGACCCTGTTATAATTGTTGCAAGTTTACCCTGCATAGTGGACTGCATTAGGTGTATGGACCCTGTTATAATTGTTGCAAGTTTATCCTGCATAGTGGACTGCATTAGGTGTATGGACCCTGTTATAATTGTTGCAAGTTTCTCCTGCATAGTGGACTGCATTAGGTGTATGGACCCTGTTATAATTGTTGCAAGTTTCTCCTGCATAGTGGACTGCATTAGGTGTATGGACCCTGTTATAATTGTTGCAAGTTTCTCCTGCATAGTGGACTGCATTAGGTGTACGGACTCTGTTATAATTGTTGCATGTTTCTCCTGCATAGTGGACTGCATTAGGTGTATGGACCCTGTTATAATTGTTGCATGTTTCTCCTGCATAGTGGACTGCATTAGGTGTATGGACCCTGTTATAATTGTTGCAAGTTTGTCCTGCATAGTGGACTGCATTAGGTGTATGGACCCTGTTATAATTGCTTATATATTTCTGTCTTTGTTTTCCCCAGTTAGATTTTTTTTTTTTGAGGTAACTATTTATAGAATATATCGTGCATTAATTTATTGGTAACAGGTGACAGGTATGTATTGGATGTTTTACCTGTTGACTGCCAACAGTTATATTTACATTAAATTATACCTTAACTACATAATATGTATAATCATGAGTGTAATAACATCGTCTAGTGTTAACGAATTAATTAAATTAGAATATAATTGTATTATAAGGGATATGTGAAGTAGCTTTAAGTTAAATATTATCTGAATTAAATCTAACAATGATATAAGCATTACGATGACCAATACGTCAAAGACACGGAGGCGGTTAATTATTCAGACAAAAAGTACAAATAATAATTATAATCGTTGAATTATGATAATTCCTTTTTATAACTGCAACTTCGACTACATCGATAATGTAAAAGTGTTTTACCAACATGCATACTATGCTTGATAACGACGGCAGCAGTAAAGTATATTTATACAGTATATATATATATACAGTATATATATATATATATATATATATATATATATATATATATATATATATATATATATATATGAAAAGTTTGATACGCTTATTATCACGCCGCATGCCGAGTGGGCTAAAGCGTTGGATGTCTTTTTGATTGACTGTAGTTCAAACCCTGGCTGAAGCCTTAGCAATTATTTATGTAACTCAGTCGATACATTCTACACACACACACACATATATATATATATATATATATATATATATATATATATATATATAATTTATATTATATTATAATTTTTTTATTTTTTTTAAAAATAAGGTTGAATAACCTTATGAATTAATTTCATCTGGGGGATATCCCCAACTGTAATTAATTCTACAGCACTAAGCGACGAAGGCTATATAGCACTGGAAACTGTCGTAGCATAGCCGAGATTCGAACCCACGCGGCTAGTTGTCACCAACATAGCGCTAGAGCCTTACCCCGTTAGACCACGACAGCTTCTATTATAATATTAAGCAAATGTGATAATAAAGACACAAGACGATTATGATAAGTACCATTCTAAGAAACATAGATTGCCTTTAATTGAAGAAATTATATTAAATAATAGTTTCTTCAATTAAAAGACAATCGTATGTTTCTTGGAATGGTACTCATAATAAACGTGTCCTGTCTTGTTTTATCATCTTCTCTTAACACTATCTGGTGCAACGTCTCGGGGGTCATTATGGTGTTTTGTTTAATTATTATAGAGGGTTTTAGTTGTTTTAATTGTTTTAGACATTTTCGAACAATGTGTTTTTAGTTTACCCGCGAGACTTGGAAAAACACCTCTCCAAACCCCCTTCAAACTAAAAAAAACGTCCCCCAGACCCCCTTTAAGCTAAATGTGTACATTTTTCGGTAGAAAAATGTTCGGGCCAAAGGCCGGTTTCTCCCAAATTGCAGGCTCGCTATCGCTCGCCCAGGAAAAATCGACATCTTATTGGGTTGAAGCATCATATAATTGCCAAACTAATGAGATGAAACGTCTTAAAATGTCCAAGCTAATGGAGTAAAACTGGGAGGCTCTAAATTGGTCCGCCCTGCAGTTAATACATAACTATTAGAAGGTCGGCTTGGGCAAGGGTATAACATCGGCTCTGTTTGTTTACCTTCAAGACGTTCACTCATTATGGCTCATTTCGCCCTAGTTGTAAATAGGTATCTCCAAAAGTAGTCATAATTGAAAGTAAGTGTTAACGCCTTCTTTACCGGTGACATTTTATAAACTTTATTCTAGCTTTATTTAGACGATTTTGTGCAGTTTAAGAAGGATCTGTGGTAGTAAAAAGGGTTGAGTGACATAGTTCGAAGCCTGCTAATTGCTGGAGACCCTTTTAAACTGAATAACATTGTCTAATAGTAGCCATAATAATGTTAAAAGGACGCCTCGGTACTGAAGGGGTTAATACTGTAAGCTATTTTCGTGTATACCGGTTATTTAGTTAACATTATGAACACATATTATTTGAGCTATTTTCACGGGGCCCCAGATGTCTGGCTTAAGTGAACAGACTATAGTTTGTTATCATAATAGTATAAAGTTTAGCCGGATTGTATTTAGCTACAAACTATGTATCATCATAAATATAGAACACTTTTCAAATACGAATACAATATTGTGATTACGTTTAAACCTTTAATTCAGTGATATATTTCATAAACTAGTTACAACTTTCTGATGAAAGAACAAATGGACAACAATTATCTAAACTAAGGGAATACAATCCATAACATGTATTAACAGAATAATATGGTAATGTTATTGTTGTTGATAATAAGATGGTGGACGGTCCTGTCTGGATCAGTGTTAGCTCTCAATCATGAATCTTATTGTGTTTATCAAACAATGTTCACGCCTGCAAATATATCGCATGTTAAAGTTTGATCACAAGAAATATACACTTAATTAATTGTCATGACCTGTTTACCTTGATACATTAACATATTATGTTAGGAAACGTAAATAATATGCGGAAATAGCCCCGAGGCATTATGATATATTAAGCCAGTTCACAGCCGGGCGGTAAGAGGTGAGAGCCTCACTGCCTGGTTGTCTGATCGAGTCCTGAGTTAATACAAGACTTGGTCAGGCAGTGACTGGTTAGGTGGCCACCGAACAGACTGGACAGATCGTCCAGTAGGGGTACATTAGAGAGATAGATAGATATAGATACTTAGGTGGCCACCGACATATATCAAGGTTCAGGCCTTGGGTACAGTAACACTGTGTATATATATATATATATATATATATATATATATATATATATATATATATATATGCAGTGTTATTGTAACCAAGGCCTTAACCTGGTATATGTTTTCAAGTATAGCATGCATGTTGCTAAAACACTTTTACATTTTCGATGTGATCGGAGTTGTATATATAATGGAATTAGCATAATTCACTATGCCTTAATAGTACAATTATAGTCTGATTTAATGAATTCGTTAACACTAGACGATGTTATTACACTCATGATTATACATATTATGTAGTTAAGGTATAATTTAATGTAAATATAACTGTTGGCAGTCAATACTGTAGGTAAAACATCCAATACGTACCTGTCACCTGTTACCAATAAAGTAATGCACGATATATTCTATAAATAGTTTCCTCAACAACATTTTTTCTAACTGAGGAAACCTAAGTAAGAACAATCTAAGCCGTTATAACAGCGTCCATACACCTAATGCAGTCCACTATGCAGGAGAAACTTGCAACAATTATAACAGGGTCCATACACCTAATGCAGTCCACTATGCAGGAGAAACTTGTAACAATTATAACAGGGTCCATACACCTAATGCAGTCCACTATGCAGGAGAAACTTGCAACAATTATAACAGGGTCCATACTCCTAATGCAGTCCACTATGCAGGAGAAACTTGCAACAATTATAACAGGGTCCATACACCTAATGCAGTCCACTATGCAGAAGAAACTTGCAACAATTATAACAGGGTCCATACACCTAATGCAGTCCACTATGCAGAAGAAACTTGCAACAATTATAACAGCGTCCATACACCTAATGCATTCCACTATGCAGAAGAAACTTGCAACAATTATAACAGGGTCCATACACCTAATGCAGTCCACTATGCAGAAGAAACTTGCAACAATTATAACAGGGTCCATACACTTAATGCAGTCCACTATGCAGGAGAAACTTACAACAATTATAACAGGGTCCATACACCTAATGCAGTCCACTATGCAGAAGAAACTTTACCTAAATGGCACGAAAAGTCTTAAAATTGACATAAACGGGACGAAACGTCTTAACATCGCCAAACTAATGGAGCGAACGTCTTATAATCTCAACTCAAAATCAATGGGGCTAAACATGAGGGAGAATGGGTTCCAAAAAAAATATCCCTCAAGTGTAAATCTCCCCTTAAGAGAAGTATGTTAAGTTTATAAAGGATCCGAGGCAGTAAACAATGGTTATATGAGATAGTTCGTAACCTGTAAATTTTGGAGACAGTTGTAATGTGAATAACGCCTTCTAATATTAGCCAAAATTAAGGGGAGGTATTTAGTTTGTTCCCTAGACCTCCATCAACCTTAAAATTATACCCCTTCGAGTCACTTTCAAGATAAATTTGTACATTTTTCGGTAGAAACATTTCCCGGCCGAAGGCCGGTTCCTCTTAAATTACAGGCTCGCTATCGCTCGCCAGGATAAAATAGACACCTGAATTGCACGAAAGGTCTTAATATGGGGTGAAAGTTCTTAAAATCGCTAAACTAATGGGGCAAACGTTTTATAATATCAAAAGCAATGGGGCTAAACATGAGGGAGAAAGGGGTCAAGAAAAAAATCCCTCAAGTGGAGACCTCCCCTTAAGTCGAAAGGATGGCACTGGTACTGAAAGGGATAGGAACTTGGATGAAAACAAAAATAATACTTTGTGGTCTTGAGTGGGTTCGATCCTGGGATGACTGAGGTTGGACTCCAAGACGCTCTGCACTTCACCAACCAGCCGTTGATAACGGTGTGGTAAGTTATAGGATGTGAATTATGAAAATATACCAACATCAGAATGTCTGCACTGTGGAAGAGTAATTGTCAATTTATGGGTAATCCCTAATTAACCCCATGCATTTAACCTTTGACTTTTAACTTTTACCAACTGGTGTTTCAACCCACAACAGTTTCAAGTTAACGGTTGCAAGTTTCTCCTGCATAGTGGACTGCATTAGGTGTATGGACCCTGTTATAATTGTTGCAAGTTTCTCCTGCATAGTGGACTGCATTAGGAGGGTGGAATGGTGAGGAGGGTGGAGAGGTTGCAGGAGGAGGAAATCAGGGAGGAGTACAGGAGAGCAGTGGAAAGACGACTAGGTGGGTTCGACCTGGAAGTTATGGAGGAAGTGGAGGAGATGAGCAAGGTGTTTAAGGATGAGATCTGTGCAGCATGTGAGGAGGTGTGTGGAGTGAGGAGAAGAGGGAGGGGAGTGAAAGGTACAGCATGGTGGACAGAAGAGGTACGAATAGCTGTGGAAGAAAAGAAGAAAGCATATAGAGAGTGGTTGGGTAGCAGAGGGAATGAAGATTCCGAGAGACAGAAACGAGCGAGGTACGTGGAGAGTAAGAGGGTGGTGAAGAGAGTAGTGAAGGAAAGTAAGAGAAGAGTAGATGAGGAATTTGGAAGGAATCTGAGTGTAAAATGGAGGGAGAGTAAGAAACTGTTCTGGAAAGAAGTCAAGAAAGTTAGGGAAGGTAGCAAGGGAAACAGTAAGGGTGTGAAAGATAAGAATGGGAGAATGCTAGCTGAGAAGCAAGAGAGAGTCGAAAGATGGAGGGAGTACTTCAGTGAGTTGCTAAATGAAAGGAATGAAGAGCCAGCAAACATAGCTGGATATGGTATGGGAGGGAGAAGAAGAGAAGTAGTGGAGGAGGTGGGGATCAGGAGGTCAGAAGTGTGGGAAGCCATGAAAAGAGTGAAGTTGGGGAAAGCACCAGGAACAGATGGAGTGTGTGGGGAAATGTTGAGGTATGGTGGTGAGATAGTGATAGAATGGGTATGGAAAATGTGCAAACTAGCATGGGAGAAGGGGAGTGCACCCGATGACTGGAAGACTGGCATAATAGTCCCCCTATATAAGGGCAAAGGGGAAAGAGGAGTGTGTGGTAACCACCGAGGAATATGTCTTCTAAGCGTAGTAGGGAAGGTATACAGTAGGGTAGTGATTGAGAGAGTGAGAGTGAGAACGGAGAAATGGATAGGCGACGAGCAGGGAGGTTTTAGGAAGGGAAGAGGATGTGTAGATCAGATTTTTACCCTGAATTGTGTTGTGGAGAAGTATCTGGAGAAGAAACAAAAGGTGTATGTTGCCTTTATGGACTTGGAGAAGGCCTATGACAGAGTGGATAGAGAAGGTTTGTGGAAAGTACTTAGAATATACGGAGTAGAGGGCAAGTTGCTGAAAGCAGTGAAGAGCATGTATGAGGGTGCAAAGGCGGCAGTACGTATGGAGAGTGAGCAGAGCGAGTTCTTTGACCTGAATGTTGGTTTGAAACAGGGGTGTGATGTCCCCGTGGTTGTTTACTGTATATATGGATGGAGTTATGAAAGAAATACTATCAAGAGCAGTGGATGTTGGTGTATTGCTGAAAAGGGAGGGAATTGAGTGGAAGCTACCTATACTGCTGTTTGCGGATGATACAGTTCTGATGAGTGATAATGAATGGGAGTTGCAGGGTCTGGTAAATGAGTTTGGAACAGTGTGCGAAAAACGGAATTTGAAGGTAAATACGGGGAAGAGCAAGGTTATGGTCTTCGAAATGGGTGAAGTCACAGAGTGTGAGGTGAAGCTGAACGGTCAGGCTATGGAGATCGTCAACTCTTTTAAGTATCTGGGCAGTGTGTTGAGTAAAGATGGGACTATGGATGAAGAGGTGCGGGAGAGGGTACAACAGGGGAAGAGGGTTGTAGGAACGCTAAAAGCAGTAACAAAAAATAGGGTGGTCAGTATGGAAGTGAAGAAGTCCTTGCATGACAGTGTGGTAATCCCGACACTGACTTACGGAAGCGAAGCATGGACGTTGGTTGAGAGACTCAGACCAAGAGTGAGAGCAGTGGAAATGAATTACTTAAGGAGTGCGTGCGGAGTTACATGGAGGGATAGACAGACTAATGAGGAAGTAAGAAGGAGGTGTGGTGTTGAGGTAGATGTGCTGGAAAGTGTGAAAAGGAACAACTTGAGATGGTTCGGCCATATGGAACGTATGGAAAGCGAGAGAATGACTAAGAGGGTGTATGAGAGCGAGGTGGAGGGACAGAGGGGGAGAGGTAGACCGAATATGAGGTGGAAGGATGGAGTGAGGAAGTACATGAACGAAGGTGGTGCTGGTTGGGGGGAGGGGCGTCGACTGACTGGGGACAGAGGTGCATGGGGGCGGTTCGTTCGTGGCCACCCCTTCGGGGATCACGGCGTCAGGCAATAGATAGATAGATAGATTAGGAGTATGGACCCTGTTATAATTGTTGCAAGTTTCTCCTGCATAGTGGACTGCATTAGGTGTATGGACCCTGTTATAATTGTTGCAAGTTTCTCCTGCATAGTGGACTGCATTAGGTGTATGGACCCTGTTTTAATTGTTGCAAGTTTCTCCTGCATAGTGGACTGCATTAGGTGTATGGACCCTGTTATAATTGTTGCAAGTTTCTCCTGCATAGTGGACTGCATTAGGTGTATGGACCCTGTTATAATTGTTGCAAGTTTATCCTGCATAGTGGACTGCATTAGGTGTATGGACCCTGTTATAATTGTTGCAAGTTTCTCCTGCATAGTGGACTGCATTAGGTGTATGGACCCTGTTATAATTGTTGCAAGTTTCTCCTGCATAGTGGACTGCATTAGGTGTACGGACTCTGTTATAATTGTTGCATGTTTCTCCTGCATAGTGGACTGCATTAGGTGTATGGACCCTGTTATAATTGTTGCATGTTCTCCTGCATAGTGGACTGCATTAGGTGTATGGACCCTGTTATAATTGTTGCAAGTTTGTCCTGCATAGTGGACTGCATTAGGTGTATGGACCCTGTTATAATTGCTTATATATTTCTGTCTTTGTTTTCCCCAGTTAGATTTTTTTTTTTTGAGGTAACTATTTATAGAATATATCGTGCATTAATTTATTGGTAACAGGTGACAGGTATGTATTGGATGTTTTACCTGTTGACTACCAACAGTTATATTTACATTAAATTATACCTTAACTACATAATATGTATAATCATGAGTGTAATAACATCGTCTAGTCTTAACGAATTAATTAAATTAGACTATAATTGTATTATAAGGGATATGTGAAGTAGCTTTAAGTTAAATATTATCTGAATTAAATCTAACAATGATATAAGCATTACGATGACCAATACGTCAAAGACACGGAGGCGGTTAATTATTCAGACAAAAAGTACAAATAATAATTATAATCGTTGAATTATGATAATTCCTTTTTATAACTGCAACTTCGACTACATCGATAATGTAAAAGTGTTTTACCAACATGCATACTATGCTTGATAACGACGGCAGCTGTAAAGTATATTTATACAGTATATATATATATATATATATATATATATATATATATATATATATATATATATGAAAAGGTTGATACGCTTATTATCACGCCGCATGCCGAGTGGGCTAAAGCGTTGGATGTCTTTTTGATTGACTGTAGTTCAAACCCTGGCTGAAGCCTTAGCAATTATTTATGTAACTCAGTCGATACATTCTACACACACACACACACATATATATATATATATATATATATATATATATAATTTATATATATATAATTTATATTATATTATAATTTTTTTATTTAAAAAAAAAATAAGGTTGAATAACCTTATGAATTAATTTCATCTGGGGGATATCCCCAACTGTAATTAATTCTACAGCACTAAGCGACGAAGGCTATATAGCACTGGAAACTGTCGTAGCATAGCCGAGATTCGAACCCACGCGGCTAGTTGTCACCAACATAGCGCTAGAGCCTTACCCCGTTAGACCACGACAGCTTCTATTATAATATTAAGCAAATGTGATAATAAAGACACAAGACGATTATGATAAGTACCATTCTAAGAAACATAGATTGTCTTTAATTGAAGAAATTATATTAAATAATAGTTTCTTCAATTTAATTGAAGAAACAATCGTATGTTTCTTGGAATGGTACTCATAATAAACGTGTCCTGTCTTGTTTTATCATCTTCTCTTAACACTATCTGGTGCAACGTCTCGGGGGTCATTATGGTGTTTTGTTTAATTATTATAGAGGGTTTTAGTTGTTTTAATTGTTTTAGACATTTTCGAACAATGTGTTTTTAGTTTACCCGCGAGACTTGGAAAAACACCTCTCCAAACCCCCTTCAAACTAAAAAAAACGTCCCCCAGACCCCCTTTAAGCTAAATGTGTACATTTTTCGGTAGAAAAATGTTCCGGTCAAAGGCAGGTTTCTCCCAAATTGCAGGCTCGCTATCGCTCGCCCAGGAAAAATCGACATCTTATTGGGTTGAAGCATCATATAATCGCCAAACTAATGAGATGAAACGTCTTAAAATGTCCAAGCTAATGGAGTAAAACTGGGAGGATCTAAATTGGTCCGCCCTGCATTTAATACATAACTATTAGAAGGTCGGCTTGGGCAAGGGTATAACATCGGCTCTGTTTGTTTACCTTCAAGACGTTCACTCATTATGGCTCATTTCGCCCTAGTTGTAAATAGGTATCTCCAAAAGTAGTCATAATTGAAAGTAAGTGTTAACGCCTTCTTTACCGGTGACATTTTATAAACTTTATTCTAGCTTTATTTAGACGATTTTGTGCAGTTTAAGAAGGATCTGTGGTAGTAAAAAGGGTTGAGTGACATAGTTCGAAGCCTGCTAATTGCTGGAGACCCTTTTAAACTGAATAACATTGTCTAATAGTAGCCATAATAATGTTAAAAGGACGCCTCGGTACTGAAGGGGTTAATACTGTAAGCTATTTTCGTGTATACCGGTTATTTAGTTAACATTATGAACACATATTATTTGAGCTATTTTCACGGGGCCCCAGATGTCTGGCTTAAGTGAACAGACTATAGTTTGTTATAATAGTATAAAGTTTAGGCCAGATTGTATTTAGCTACAAACTCTATCATCATAAATATAGAACACTTTTCAAATACGAATACAATATTGTGATTACGTTTAAACCTTTAATTCAGTGATATATTTCATAAACTAGTTACAACTTTCTGATGAAAGAACAAATGGACAACAATTATCTAAACTAAGGGAATACAATCCATAACATGTATTAACAGAATAATATGGTAATGTTATTGTTGTTGATAATAAGATGTTGGACGGTCCTGTCTGGATCAGTGTTAGCTCTCAATCATGAATCTTATTGTGTTTATCAAACAATGTTCACGCCTGCAAATATATCGCATGTTAAAGTTTGATCACAAGAAATATACACTTAATTAATTGTCATGACCTGTTTACCTTGATACATTAACATATTATGTTAGGAAACGTAAATAATATGCGGAAATAGCCCCGAGGCATTATGATATATTAAGCCAGTTCACAGCCGGGCGGTAAGAGGTGAGAGCCTCACTGCCTGGTTGTCTGATCGAGTCCTGAGTTAATACAAGACTTGGTCAGGCAGTGACTGGTTAGGTGGCCACCGAACAGACTGGACAGATCGTCCAGTAGGGGTACATTAGAGAGATAGATAGATATAGGTACTTAGGTGGCCACCGACAGATATCAAGGTTCAGGCCTTGGGTACAGTAACACTGTGTATATATATATATATATATATATATATATGCAGTGTTATTGTAACCAAGGCCTTAACCTGGTATATGTTTTCAAGTATAGCATGCATGTTGCTAAAACACTTTTACATTTTCGATGTGATCGGAGTTGTATATATAATGGAATTAGCATAATTCACTATGCCTTGATAGTACAATTATAATCTGATTTATGAATTCGTTAACACTAGACGATGTTATTACACTCCTGATTATACATATTATGTAGTTAAGGTATAATTTAATGTAAACATAACTTTTGGTAGTCAACAGGTAAAACATCCAATACGTACCTGTCACCTGTTACCAATAAAGTAATGCACGATATATTCTATAAATAGTTTCCTCAACAACATTTTTTCTAACTGAGGAAACCTAAGTAAGAACAATCTAAGCCGTTATAACAGGGTCCATACACCTAATGCAGTCCACTATGCAGGAGAAACTTACAACAATTATAACAGGGTCCATACACCTAATGCAGTCCACTATGCAGGAGAAACTTACAACAATTATAACAGGGTCCATACACCTAATGCAGTCCACTATGCAGGAGAAACTTACAACAATTATAACAGGGTCCATACACCTAATGCAGTCCACTATGCAGGAGAAACTTGCACCAATTATAACAGGGTCCATACACCTAATGCAGTCCACTATGCAGGAGAAACTTGCAACAATTATAACAGGGTCCATACACCTAATGCAGTCCACTATGCAGGAGAAACTTGCAACAATTATAACAGCGTCCATACACCTAATGCAGTCCACTATGCAGAAGAAACTTGCAACAATTATAACAGGGTCCATACACCTAATGCAGTCCACTATGCAGAAGAAACTTGCAACAATTATAACAGGGTCCATACACCTAATGCAGTCCACTATGCAGGAGAAACTTGCAACAATTATAACAGGGTCCATACACCTAATGCAGTCCACTATGCAGAGAAACTTGCAACAATTATAACAGGGTCCATACACCTAATGCAGTCCACTATGCAGAAGAAACTTGCAACAATTATAACAGGGTCCATACACCTAATGCAGTCCACTATGCAGGAGAAACTTGCAACAATTATAACAGGGTCCATACACCTAATGCAGTCCACTATGCAGGAGAAACTTGCAACAATTATAACAGGGTCCAAGGAGAAACTTGCAACACTTATAACGTGGGTTGAAACACCAGTTGGTAAAAGTTAAAGGTCAAAGGTTAAAGGCAGCAGTGAATGATGGCCACAAGGGAGAACGGTACAGTTGGTCAAGGTAGTTTATAGCCATGAAGGCCACAGAGTACACAGTCAACACGTCATGTCTTTTATAACTTATTCGAGGTATAAGAAGGGGAGGTTTTTAGTTACTTCCTTAGACCTCCATCAAGCTTAAATTTACACCCCCTAGTACCCCTTTCAAGATAAATTTGTACATTTTTCGGTAGAAAAATGTCCCGGCCGAAGGACGATTCCTCTTAAATTACAGGCTCGGTATCGCTCGCCAGGAAAAAATTGTTACCTAAGTGGCACAAAAAGTCTTAAAATTGACATAAACGGGACGAAACGTCTTAACATCGCCAAACTAATGGAGCGAACGTCTTATAATCTCAAAATCAATGGGGCTAAACATGAGGGAGAATGGGTTCCAAAAAAAATATCCCTCAAGTGTAAATCTCCCCTTAAGAGAAGTATGTTAAGTTTATAAAGGATCCGAGGCAGTAAACAATGGTTATGTGAGATAGTTCGTAACCTGTAAATTTTGGAGACAGTTGTAATGATAACGCCTTCTAATATTAGCCAAAATTAGGGGAGGTATTTAGTTTGTTCCCTAGACCTCCATCAACCTTAAAATTATACCCCTTCGAGTCACTTTCAAGATAAATTTGTACATTTTTCGGTAGAAACATTTCCCGGCCGAAGGCCGGTTCCTCTTAAATTACAGGCTCGCTATCGCTCGCCAGGATAAAATAGACACCTGAATTGCACGAAAAGTCTTAATATGGGGTGAAAGTTCTTAAAATCGCTAAACTAAATGGGCAAACGTTTTATAATATCAAAAGCAATGGGGCTAAACATGAGGGAGAAAGGGGTCAAGAAAAAATCCCTCTAGTGGAGACCTCCCCTTAAGAAAGTGGCACTGGTACTGAAAGGGATAGGAACTTGGATGAAAACAAAAATAATACTTTGTGGTCTTGAGTGGGTTCGATCCTGGGATGACTGAGGTTGGACTCCAAGACTCTCTGCACTTCACCAACAGCCGTGATAACGGTGTGGTAAGTTATAGGATGTGAATTATGAAAATATACCAACATCAGAATGTCTGCACTGTGGAAGAGTAATTGTCAATTATGGGTAATCCCTAATTAACCCCATGCATTTAACCTTGACTTTTAACTTTTACACTGGTGTTTCAACCCACAACAGTTTCAAGTTAACGGTTGCAAGTTTCTCCTGCATAGTGGACTGCATTAGGTGTATGGACCCTGTTATAATTGTTGCAAGTTTCTCCTGCATAGTGGACTGCATTAGGTGTATGGACCCTGTTATAATTGTTGCAAGTTTCTCCTGCATAGTGGACTGCATTAGGTGTATGGACCCTGTTATAATTATTGCAAATTTCTCCTGCATAGTGGACTGCATTAGGTGTATGGACCCTGTTATAATTGTTGCAAGTTTCTCCTGCATAGTGGACTGCATTAGGAATATGGACCCTGTTATAATTGTTGCAAGTTTCTCCTGCATAGTGGACTGCATTAGGTGTATGGACCCTGTTATAATTGTTGCAAGTTTCTCCTGCATAGTGGACTGCATTAGGTGTATGGACCCTGTTTTAATTGTTGCAAGTTTCTCCTGCATAGTGGACTGCATTAGGTGTATGGACCCTGTTATAATTGTTGCAAGTTTATCCTCCTAGTGGACTGCATTAGGTGTATGGACCTGTTATAATTGTTGCAAGTTTATCCTGCATAGTGGACTGCATTAGGTGTATGGACCCTGTTATAATTGTTGCAAGTTTCTCCTGCATAGTGGACTGCATTAGGTGTATGGACCCTGTTATAATTGTTGCAAGTTTCTCCTGCATAGTGGACTGCATTAGGTGTACGGACTCTGTTATAATTGTTGAATGTTTCTCCTGCATAGTGGACTGCATTAGGTGTATGGACCCTGTTATAATTGTTGCATGTTTCTCCTGCATAGTGGACTGCATTAGGTGTATGGACCCTGTTATAATTGTTGCAAGTTTGTCCTGCATAGTGGACTGCATTAGGTGTATGGACCCTGTTATAATTGCTTATATATTTCTGTCTTTGTTTTCCCCAGTTAGATTTTTTTTTTGAGGTAACTATTTATAGAATATATCGTGCATTAATTTATTGGTAACAGGTGACAGGTATATATTGGATGTTTTACCTGTTGACTACCAACAGTTATATTTACATTAAATTATACCTTAACTACATAATATGTATAATCATGAGTGTAATAACATCGTCTAGTCTTAACGAATTAATTAAATTAGACTATAATTGTATTATAAGGGATATGTGAAGTAGCTTTAAGTTAAATATTATCTGAATTAAATCTAACAATGATATAAGCATTACGATGACCAATATGTCAAAGACACGGAGGCGGTTAATTATTCAGACAAAAAGTACAAATAATAATTATAATCGTTGAATTATGATAATTCCTTTTTATAACTGCAACTTCGACTACATCGATAATGTAAAAGTGTTTTACCAACATGCATACTATGCTTGATAACGACGGCAGCTGTAAAGTATATTTATACAGTATATATATATATATGAAATGGTTGATACGCTTATTATCACGCCGCATGCCGAGTGGGCTAAAGCGTTGGATGTCTTTTTGATTGACTGTAGTTCAAACCCTGGCTGAAGCCTTAGCAATTATTTATGTAACTCAGTCGATACATTCTACACACACACACACATATATATATATATATATATATATATATATATATATATAATTTATATATATATAATTTATATTATATTATAATTTTTTTATTTTTTTTAAAAATAAGGTTGAATAACCTTATGAATTAATTTCATCTGGGGGATGTCCCCAACTGTAATTAATTCTACAGCACTAAGCGACGAAGGCTATATAGCACTGGAAACTGTCGTAGCATAGCCGAGATTCGAACCCACGCGGCTAGTTGTCACCAACATAGCGCTAGAGCCTTACCCCGTTAGACCACGACAGCTTCTATTATAATATTAAGAAAATTTGATAATAAAGACACAAGACGATTATGATAAGTACCATTCTAAGAAACATAGATTGCCTTTAATTGAAGAAATTATATTAAATAATAGTTTCTTCAATAAAAGACAATCGTATGTTTCTTAGAATGGTACTCATAATAAACGTGTCCTGTCTTGTTTTATCATCTTCTCTTAACACTATCTGGTGCAACGTCTCGGGGGTCATTATGGTGTTTGGTTTAATTATTATTGAGGGTTTTATTTGTTTTAATTGTTGTAGACATTTTCGAACAATGTGTTTTTAGTTTACCCGCGAGACTTGGAAAAACACCTCTCCAAACCCCCTTCAAACTAAAAAAAACGTCCCCCAGACCCCCTTTAAGCTAAATGTGTACATTTTTCGGTAGAAAAATGATCCGGCCAAAGGCCGGTTTCTCCCAAATTGCAGGCTCGCTATCGCTCGCCCAGGAAAAATCGACATCTTATTGGGTTGAAGCATCATATAATCGCCAAACTAATGAGATGAAACGTCTTAAAATGTCCAAGCTAATGGAGTAAAACTGGGAGGATCTAAATTG
>CM064578.1:63770230-63805230 GCA_032716605.1 Paralithodes platypus | reverse complement strand
TGATGGTAACAAAGGCTTTAAAGTATCCCCAATAGGCTCAACACAGCTAACTCAAAGACAACTGCAGAGGTTGAAGTAACTAAACTAAATGTTTCTAAATACCCCTGATGGTAACAAAGGCTTTAAAGTATCCCCAATAGGCTCTACACAGCTAACTCAAAGACAACTGCAGAGGTTGAAGTAACTAAACTAAAGGTTTCTAAATACCCCTGATGGTAACAAAGGCTTTAAAGTATCCCCAATAGGCTCAAAATCGCGTTATATGTCGGAGAGGGTTAAAAAGACGTCGCCGGTACATAAGGGGTTAACTCAATAATATTCTGGCTACCATTAGATTACAGTATTTAGCTTAGGAAGGCCCTCTAGCAATGAGAAGACTACAGACTGTCTCTATTAACCCCTTCTAAAACGGCGACGTCTTTTTAATTTGAGTTCAGTTACATTTAGACGATTTTACGAAGCTTAGGAAGGATATATGGTTGCTAAAAGGATTATTTGAGATAGTGTGTTATAGCCTTTAACGAGTAGACGTCCTCCTTAAGCTGTACAAAATCGTCTATTAGTGGCCAGCTAATAATGAAAAGTACATCACCGGTACAGAAGGGGTTAATTCCTTTAGCTACCACACATTCTTCTCAAGGGGAGATGGTTCACTTTTGGGGCGATTTTTGCATGTATTCATTATTTTTGCATGTATTCATTATTTTTGCATGTAATCATTATTTTTGCATGTATTCATTATTTTTGCATGTATTCATTATTTTTGCATGTATTCATTATTTTTGCATGTATTCATTATTTTTCTAGTTTCCTCCCCAGACCTCCATCACATTTAAAAAAAACATCCATTAGATCCCCCTTCTAGATTAACTTGTACATTTGTCGGTAGAAAAATTTCCTGGCCGAAGGCCGGTTCTTCCAACATTACAGGCTCACTATCGTTCGCCAGGGAAAAAATCGACACCTAAATACCACGAAAGGTCTAAATATTGACGAAGACATTGGGCGAAAGGTCTTAAAATCGACTAACTAATGGGGCGAACATCTTAACATCTGAAAACGAATGGGGCTAAACATGAGGGAGAAAGTGGTCCAGAAAACCGGCCCATCCCCCCTTAAGCTGAATACAATCGTCAGAACATGATGAAAAGGACGTCACCGGTACTGAACGGGTTAAAGGGAGGCAGACCGTTGTTCTGGACCCCCTTCTCCCTAATGTTTAGCCCCAATAGTTTTGAGATTATAATTATGACGTTCGGCCCATTAGTTTGGCGATTTTAACACCTTTCGCCCCATTGCGTTGTCAGTTTTAAGACCTTTCGTGCCATTTAGGTGTCGATTATTTCCTGGCGAGCGATAGCGAGCCTGCAATTTTAAGTGGAACCGGCCTTCGGCCGGGAAAATTTCTACCGAAAAATGTACAAATTTATCTTGAAGGGGGTCTAGGGGGTGTTTTTCTAAGCTTGATGGAGGTCTAGGGAGGAAACTAAAAAAATATATGAATACATTAACTAATAGACCAAACAAACGGTCAGTCTCCCCTTGCTTGAGCTAGGCTGCACTCCTTTAACCCCCTCAGACCCTTCCTAAGTTGTATAAAATCGTCTAATGACAGCCAGAATAAACTGTCAAGATTTATTATGATCTTCAAAGGGTTAAGGGCAGATGGATGTGTGTTTTTGTCTGCTATTATTATCTCTCTCTCTCTCTCTCTCTTTCTCTCTCTCTCTGTCTCTCTATCTATTTCTCGTTTTTTTCTCTCTCTCTCTCTCTCTCTCTCTCTCTCTCTCTCTCTCTCTCTCTCTCTTTGTCTGTCTCTCTATCTATCTCTCTTTTCTCTCTCTCTCTCTCTCCCTATCTATATATCTATCTATCTATATCTCTTTTTTCTCTCTTTTCTACCCCTCTCTCTCTCTCTCTTTCTCTATCTCTCTCTCTCACACACACACACTCTATCTATCTATCTATCTATCTATTTTTTTCTCTCTCTCTCTTTTTTTCTCTCTCTCTCTCTCTCTCTCTCTCTCTCTCTCTCTCTCTCTCCGATCTTCTTCGTAAATCAGACAAGGAGCCGAAATCTCCTTAGAGGCTTATAGCTTATTGGTCTGGAGAGAGCGAGCGAGCGAGAGCGAGAGCGAGCGAGCGAGCGAGAGAGAGAGAGAGAGAGAGAGAGAGAGAGAGAGAGAGAGCGAGAGAGAGCGAGCGAGAGAGAGAGAGAGAGAGAGCGAGCGGGCGGGCGGGCGAGAGAGAGAGAGAGCGAGAGAGAGAGCGAGAGCGAGAGCGAGAGCGAGAGCGAGAGAGCGAGAGAGAGAGAGCGAGAGCGAGAGCGAGAGCGAGAGAGAGAGAGTGAGAGAAAAAAAGAGAGAAAACAAGATAGATAGAGAGAAAGAGAGAGAGAGAGAGAGAGAGAGAGAGAGAGAGAGAGATAAATAGATAGATATATAGAGATAGAGATAGAGATAGAGAGAGAGAGAGAGAGAGAGAGAGAGAGAGAGAGGTAAACTCGCTTAGGGTGTAGGTCAATTATGAGATTGACAAGGACTAATGTTATTAACCCTTTGAAGCTCTGACGCGTTTTAGCAGTTTATTTTGGCTATCATTAGACGATTTTATGCAGCTTAGGAAGGATCTGTGGGTATTAAAAGGGTGAATACTATCTCAATCAACCCTTTGACTTCCATATACCGTTACTAATCTGAATAAAATCGTCTAATAGTAGTCAGAAAACATAACAGAAACGCGTATTGGAGCTTGAAAGGGTTAAAAGGGTAAAGACTGTCTCAATTAACCCTCTGACGTCCATATACCCATTCTAAGATAATTCGTCTAATAATAACGAATAAATGTACAAATTTGTCTTGATTGGGGGTCTTGGGAGTGCTTCGTTAAGTTTGATGGAGGTCTAGCGAGGAAATGTAAACTAAATAAATTAGTAAATATATTGAAACAAATATGAGTCAATAAAATAAAACCCTACCCCCTTTAAGGGGAGATATCCACTTGAGGGATTTTTTTCTTGACTCCTTTCTCCCTCATGTTTAGCCCCATTGTTTTCCTAATGTTAAGACGTTCGCCCCATTATTTTGACGATTTTAAGAACTTTCAACCCATTTCTGTCAATTTTAAGACCTTTCGTGCCATTTAGGTGTCGATTTTATACTGGCGAGCGATAGCGAGCCTGTAATTTAAGAGGACCCGGCCTTCGGCCGGGAAATTTTTCTACCGAAAAATGTACAAATTTATCTTGAAAGGGGGTCAAGGAGGTTTAATTTTAAGCTTGATGGAGGTCTGGGGAATAAACTAAATACCTCCCCTTAATTAAGAGAGCTGTCGTCAAAGTGAGAGAGGAATGAGAGGAATGCTAAATAGTCATGAGGCAAAATTAACAAGCTGAGGAGGAATTGCACCGATTGCTATGTGTTTGTATCTTGCATGTAAAAACCCCAATAAGTATAATAATTATAAAACAATACAGATAATGATAGGTTTTGCGTTACTACTACCATTACTACTAATGATGATAATGTTACAAATGATACTACCACTAATGATGATTATGTTACAAATGATACTACCACTAATAATGATTATAATGATAACAATAACTGGTTGAAGAGAGGAAGAGAGAGAGATTACAAATGTATCTGTATACATGAAGATTGCCTGACTGAATGACTATACAATGCAACATAGATAAGAAAGGCGATGGGCTGGTCTATCAGAGTGAGACCTGAGCGATCTCTGCCATACCCATAGCTTACTCTGACTGTTCCTTTTACTTATATATTTTCTAGATCTCAAGTGACGGCGTCTCTTCCGTGGATTGACCTCCCAATCTACCAAGATTGGAAGCCAAAGCGTCACATTTTTCCTTTGCCCCTCAACTTTCTCTTCATAATTGCTGAGGGGCACAGGGCCCTGGGTGGGGCTTTGGTTTCCCGGGCGTTTCCGCACCCTCCTCAGCTCCCCTCCATGGAGTGGCTTCGGTCACCCAGGCTTTATTGTGGTCGGCAGGGAGGGTTCTGTGGGCGCGCTCGGTTATGGCCTTGGCCTTGCTCGGGGCCTTGGGGCTCTTCGGCCAGGCAGCTTGGGGAACAACAACAACAACAACAACAACAACCATTTCCAAAGACAGGTGCCATAATGTAAGCTTGCATTATATACAGTCAATATAGCTATCTATCTACCAATCTTCTATCTATCTACCAATCTTCTATCTATCTACCTACCCATCAATAACCATCTAGCCATCTACATCTCTGTCACCCTCCAATACATACGCAGTCAGGCATGCATATACATACAATATTAGGGACACATACATACAACATACACATACGCACATACATACCGAGAGAGAGAGAGATAGAGAGAGAGTGAAGTTACTTAAAATTATGTCTCCAGTTCCATGCAAGTTAATAGTTAAAATTTCGCAGCAGATATACACGTGTTATTGGTTCACTATTTTATTGACACACACACACCCACACCTAAAGTGAAGTTTAAGGCTATGAAATGCCATCTGATATTAGGGTAAACAAAAATAAAAAATAAATAAATACATCTATCTTTAAAAGATGACCGTGCCCAGGGTTGGTCTTGTATGTATGTATGTATGTATGTATGTTATGTATGTATGTATGATAGGACTCTACAGTCATCGTAGAACTATCAACAGATGAATGCAGGAAGGGAACGTCATCATCGGACTACGATGGACTACCATACCATGTATGTATGTATGTATGTATGTACGTATATACTCAGGCACATATTCCATAGTTGGGGTGGCCGACTCGAGACAAAGCCCGAACATAAACAACATTTTAAGTTCAATACTGAATAAAAAGCTGGAACGGAAACTGGAAGACAAAGGGGATGATTGTATCTTAGCCAAGCTCTCTCTCTCTCTCTCTCTCTCTCTCTCTCTGCGAGTTTCGTTCTATAAGGCGGTTGTAGCTGTTGACAACGATATTTAACCTAATTTACTGCTCAAATACGGTTGTAGTGCATTTATAAATGCATAAAGCCCAATTCAACACATCATTTATCCATCAGAAACTTACATAATTATTGCTGATGTGTTTAATATCGATGTTCACGGCTCCAACTTCCTTATAGCCTGAAACTCGCAAGTGGTCAATTTACTAACTGATTATTCGACTCATCAATCTAATTATTGTATTTTTATTTTTATTTATTTTTATTGTTTTGACCCTGTCTGTCTGTATACAGAATAACACACACACAACAAAGCCACTCCAACAGCTTCCTCTCTCTCTCTCTCTCCAACACCCCTTTCTCCCCTCTCAACACTCTTCGGAAAGTAGAAGCGAGGTGCCGTTGTAAAGGCTTATCCCTCAATGCCTTCACCTGACTACAGTCCGTTCAGTCTAGGTTGGCCAGCAATCGTAACCCTTAAGGGGAGATTTCCACCTGGAGGATTTTTTTCTGAACCACTTTCTCCTTCATGTTTAGCCCCATTGCTTGCGAGATTTAAAGACGCTTGCCCCATTAGTTTGGCGATTTTAAGAACCCTCGCCCCATTTCTGTCAATTTTAAGACCATTCGTGCCATTTAGGTGTCGATTTTTTCCTGGCGAGCGATAGCGAGCCTGTAATCTAAGGGGAACCGGCCTTCGGCCGGTACATTTTTCTACTGAAAAATGTACAAATTTATCTTGAAAGGGGGTCTAGGGGGAGTAATTTTAAGCTTTATGGAAGTCTAGGGAAGCAACTAAAAACCTCCCCCTAACCTCTCATAACTCAAAAAGAACTGGAGTAATCGAGCTAATATTTCTACCAAATAGGAAGACTTGGCTAGGGAATAGGTGTGTAAATTGACAACTCATTTGCTCCAGCCCTTTTTGAGTTACAGAGGTTAGAGGTTACGATTTCTGCCCAACCTTGAATGAACGGACTATAGTTCATGCGTGTGTGGTAGGGGGCGCATCGTGGTAGGTGATGGTGGTATCATTTTGTGCCAGGGGCGAAGTCTGCCATCTCTGATTACGCTGTTTCAACTCTCTAATCATGTGCTCAGAAAATTAGTGACGTCTTGAAAATTAGTGACGTCTTGAAAATTAGTGACGTCTTGAAAATTAGTGACGTCTTGAAAATTAGTGACGTCTTGAAAATTAGTGACGTCTTGCCTCAGTGTAGTTGCAATATCCTAAATGCAGACATCGTAACTTTGTATTGCCATTAATACAACAAATAAGTCAAAGCTGAGTATTTTAACTCACTGTGGTCTGCGTTTTCATTATTATTATTATTATTATTGTTATTATTATTGTTATTATTATTATTATTATTATTGTTATTATTATTATTATTATTATTATTGTTATTATTATTATTATTATTGTTATTATTATTGTTATTATTATTATTGTTTATTATTATTATTATTATTGTTATTATTATTATTATTATTGTTATTATTATTATTATTGTTATTATTATTATTATTATTATTATTGTTATTATTATTATTGTTATTGTTATTATTATTATTATTATTATTGTTATTGTTATTATTATTATTATTGTTATTATTATTATTATTATTGTTATTATTGTTATTATTGTTATTATTATTATTATTATTATTATTATTATTGTATTATTGTTATTGTTATTATTGTTATTATTATTATTATATTATTGTTATTATTGTTATTATTGTTATTATTATTATTATTATTGTTATTATTGTTATTATTATTGTTATTATTATTATTATTATTATTGATATAATTATTATTGTTATTATTATTATTGTTATTATTATTATTATTATTATTATTGTTATTATTGTTATTATTATTATTATTATTGTTATTATTATTATTATTGTTATTATTATTGTTATTATTATTGTTATTATTATTATTATTATTGTTATTATTATTATTATTGTTATTATTATTATTATTATTAATATTGTTATTATTATTATTATTATTATTGTTATTATTATTATTATTATTATTGTATTTTGTTTAGAGATTACGAACAAGTGATGACGTCGTGGTCAAGGCAAGTTATTGTTAAGGGGAGGTTTTAAGGGGAGGTTTCTAGTTTGTTTCCTACTCCTCCAGCAATCTTAAAATGTCACCCCCTTGACCCCCTTTCAAGATTAATTTGTACATTTTTCGGTAGAAAAATGTCCCGGCCGAAGGCCGATTACTCTTAAATTACAGGCTCGCTATCGCTCGCCAGGATAAAATCGACACCTAAATGGCACGAAAGATCTTAAAATTGACAGAATGTGGCGGAAATTCTTAAAAATCAGCAAACTAATGGGGCCAACGTCTTAAAATCTCAAAAGCAATGGGGCTAGACACGAGGGAGAAAGGGGTCCAGAAGAAAGTACCTCAAGTGGAAATCTCCCCTTAACTCCTCCTCCTCCTTCTCTTTTTCACAGATGCTCTCCCTTTCTCGGCGAAGTCTTCTTCTTCTTTGCTATCCTTTCCTTCAACTTTCCTTTTCTATCGGATATGCCATCTCTACTACTAGAATTAAGTCCTGAGCACCTCGTTTGGATCGCCAGGTCGGTGTGGCCAGTGTATCTATGTAAAGCTATGGAAATCTCTTCTTTACCGCCTTCTTTCTCTCGCCTTACTTTTCCTCTTTCGCTGTCACTCTTCGGCCTTACTTTTTTATTTTCCTCTTCCTCTGGCTGTTCCTTTCTTCTCTTACCTCTCTTTTATTCACTCCTTCTTTCTATCGCGTTCTATCTCGTTCTTCTTCTTCTTCTTCCGAAGACGATGAGCGTCTTAGAGAATTAAATCTATTTCCTTTAACCCAGCGCAGATTAAGAGGTGACTTAATTCAAGTGTTCAAAATCATCAAAGGCATCGACAATATGAACTGTAGTAAGTACTTCACTATCGACCAATCTAATTACACGCGGGGAAACGGTTGCAAAATTATTGGTAAATCTTTTAACTCACACGAATCTAAGAATTTCTTCTTCAATCGAGTTGTCAACTTGTGGAATGGGCTTCCCCGAAACGTTATAGACTGCATCACCGTTGATTCATTTAAACTCCGCCTAGACACATATCTCGCATCAAACCCGCCACTGACTGCGTTTGTAAATGAATAACTTTATTTTATCCCCCCCCTCAGTTACTAACCCATCTGTCCCCTACTAACTTCCTAATCCTGCCACGGACATTAGTTCCAGGGCAGTAATTCCCTTTCCAATGTTCCCTTACCCACTCTAAACCACTGTTTGGACACTTGATCCTCAGTGTTTTGGAGGACAAGCAACCTAGAAGGGTCACTAGATCTGTTGTTGCTTGATTTCCTTTGTACTCCTTTGTACTTCTCTTCTATCCCGTTCTTCTTCTTCTTCCTCTTCTTCTTCTTCTTCTCTTCTTTACCCCCTTCTTTCTCTCGCCTTACTTTTCTTCTTCAGCTGCATTAACTTATTTTCCTCTTCCTCTCTCTGTTCCTATCTTCTCTTACTTTTCGTGTTCCCCTCCTCCTCCTCCTCTTCCTGACTTAAGAGGGGTGACCGGCTATTGTTCTCTCCTTCTCTGGTTTGTAACCATTCGGCCCCATTCAACTTGCAGTTTTAAGACGTTTATCCCCATCCAGGTGTCGATTTTTTTCCTGGCGAGCGATAGCGATCCAGCATTGTATGAAGAAACGAGGCTTCGCCGGAGACATTTTTCTATCGAAAAATGTACAAATCTAGCCTGCTGTCAAAAAAAACTTTAAAAACATATGCTGGGTCGTTATCGCTCGCCAGGAAAAAATCAACACCTAGATGGGGATAAACGTCCTAAAACAGTAGGCTGAGTGGGACCGAAAGGACATAACCCAGAAAGGTGTGGTGATGGGCTGGTCTATCAGAGTGAGAACTGAGCGATCTCTGCCATACCCATAGCTTACTCTGACTGTTCCTTTAACTTATATATTTTCTAGATCTCAAGTGACGGCGTCTTTTCCGTGGATTGACCTCCCAATCTACCAAGATTGGAAGCCAAAGCGTCACATTTTTCCCTTGCCCCTCAACTTTCTCTTCATAATTGCTGAGGGGCACAGGGCCCTGGGTGGGGCTTTGGTTTCCCGGGCGTTTCTGCACCCTCCTCAGCTCCCCGCCATGGAGTGGCTTCGGTCACCCAGGCTTTATTGTGGTCGGCAGGGAGGGTTCTGTGGGGGCGCTCGGTTATGGCCTTGGAATTGCTCGGGGCCTTGGGGCTGTTCGGCCAGGCAGCTTGGGGAACAACAACAACAACAACAATCCAGAGAGAGAGGGAGAGAGAAAAAAAAATACGAGGTGGGCCCCTTTAAGAGGAGGTATTTAGTTTGTTCCCTAGACCTCCATCAAGCTTAAAATTACACCCCCTTGAGCCCCTTTCAAGATAAATTTGTAAATTTTTCGGTAGAAAAATGTCCCGGCCGAAGGCCGGTTCCTCTTAAATTACAGGCTCGCTATCGCTCGCCAGGATAAAATCGACACCTGAATTGCACGAAAGGTCTTAATATGGGGTGAAAGTTCTTAAAATCGCTAAACTAATGGGGCAAACGTTTTATAATATCAAAAGCAATGGGGCTAAACATGAGGGAGAAAGGGGTCAAGAAAAAGAAAAAAACTCAAGTGGAGATCTCCCCTTAAGGATGGTTTACAAGATCGTGTTTTGAGTCGGGAAACCCCAATCCAGACTACCGATTGAGGTATGAGTCGGGAAACCCAAATTTCTCGAGTCTCCCGTTTCCCGACCTCTGCGTATGTTTTCCGATCCAAAGGCTTGGTCGCCTCTCCTACGAAACGAAAAATAAAAGACGTTCAGTAATGCGTTTGTTTGCTTACATTCATCCCCCACAGTCAACGTGTATTTCAAATATATATTCCAAGCACCAGAAGCATCAGATGTATCTTCGGATCTTCTTAGCTATGTCTGCCAAAGCACTACGCCTCCGTCTCTTTGTTTCCCATCTTTGTTTCTGACCTTTTCCTTTCGTCTCGTACTTTCCTTTTCCCTCCTTCTCCTCCTCTTCCTCCTCCTCCTCCTCCTCCTCTTCCTCCTTCTCCTCCTCCTCCTCCTCTTCCTCTTCCTCTTCCTCCTACTCCTTCTCCTCCTCTTCCTCCTCCTCCTCCTCCTCTTCCTCCTACTCCTACTCCTCCTCCCTCTCTTCTCTTCCTCCTACTCCTTCTCCTCCTCTTCCTCCTCCTCCTCCTCCTCTTCCTCCTACTCCTACTCCTCCTCTTCCTCCTCTTCCTCTTCCTCCTACTCCTTCTCCTCCTCTTCCTCCTCTTCCTCCTACTCCTACTCTTCCTCCTCCTCATCCTCTTCCTCCTATCCATCCTACCACTCCTCCTCATCCTCTTCCTCCTATCCATCCTACCACTCCTCCTCATCCTCTTCCTCCTCTTCCTCCTCTTCTTCCTCTTCCTCCTACTCTTCCTCTTCCTCCTCCTCTTCCTCTTCCTCCTCCTCTTCCTCCTCCTCTTCCTCTTCCTCCTCCTCTTCCTCTTCCTCCTCCTCTTCCTCTTTCTCACATACTTTTCCTATATTGTTTACTTCCACAGCTTGCTTTCTCTCATCCTTCCTCTCTTATTTCCCTTTCTTTCCTTTCCTCCTTTCTCCTATTTTCCTCTTCTTCCTCCTTCTCTTTTTCCTCACTTACTTTTCCTCACCTCTCTTTCCCTCAGTCTCCTTCTCTTCCTTTCCCCTTCTTTGTTTTTCTCTCTCCTTCCTCCCTCTCCTTCTTCTTTGTTTTTCTCTCTTCTTCTTCCCTACCTCTCCTTCTTCTCCTCGCTGAAACTTAACCTTTGGGAACTTTGAGGGTAAAATTGAAAAGACAAAGAGCGGTCGAGTGTGTGCCAGGAGAGAGAGAGAGAGAGAGAGAGAGAGAGAGAGAGAGAGAGAGAGAGAGAGAGAGAGAGAGAGAGAGAGAGAGAGAGAGAGAGAGAGAGAGAGAGAGAGAGAGAGAGAGAGAGAGAGAGAGGGGGGGGGGGGGGGGCAGAGGCAGAGAGAGGAGGGTCCTGCAGAATAAAGAAGGATACATTTTGTGTTAGATTAAATTTCGATGTGTCGTGTAGAACTGAGATATAGATAAGTTTGGAGTGGTGCAGTGCAAGGCAGACTCGGAATGCAATATACATGAAGACAAGAATACAGATGAGCTTGTTGCTTTTACATACTATCTCCCTCTCTCACTCTTTCTCTCTTACTCTTTTGCTCTCTCTTTGTGTGTGTGTATATATATATATATATATATATATATATATATATATATACAGTATATACAATAGCAGATGAGGACGACATAGGAAGGTAGACAAGAAATCAAACACAGCTGCCCTTATGACATGGTACCGGTATAACAAATTACCTCACAGACAAATTCGCCCAAAATGTTCAAATAAATATAAGGACAACAATTGCCCCTAACATTTTGTGTAGTCACTATAAATCAACGATTAGCGTCACACCTCACTAGCACAATACATATAGATAGTTGAACAGAGGTCATAGGGAGAAGCAAACCCAGCACGAATTATAATTACTCTACAAGTGCACACACAGTCTTATATATAGCTACGGATAACAAACACTTATGTGACAATAATTAGAAGCTACAAATCACACACCTTCCATTTAGGAATACAAGCAGGACCTAACTTCCAATCCAAATTGTAAGCTAATTCATGTCTCTGACACATCCACAGCCCCATAACTTGGTCTTAGGTAGTAGGCACGGGCTCTGGGGTGTAACATCTCTTCAGCAGAGTCTTTCCAAAACAGACACCTTGACATAGACACCTCCCAGTCAATAGAGCAACTCGTCTGTCCAGTTGAGGCTCAAGCTAACCCCCGAGAGAAGACATCCATCCATGAGCTATCACCACCCGGGAGATATGACTATCAGAATCATGTTCTTGATTGATGCTACCGGAATGTATACCTAAGGCTACCACACAGGAAATCTGTTAACATTCGTTTTGATTTTGGCGACCATATTGAATGAGAGGAGGAGCAGAGACTGAAATTAATGCTGCAAATCTCCAAGCTTCCGTTTCAAAATTATGATGTACGGCCAGTGTAGCTCTATGAAGGCACTGCACAGTGTCTGGGCTGGTTGGGTTGAAAGGCTGGAAAGCTATTGTTGCCATAAAAGAATTATAGAATTTCTGGAAATTCTGTAAGTTCTGGAAATATTATCTTTAGTCCTCTCCCCTTCTTATCTTGTTGAGTGCGAGTCAATGTTGCTGTCAGTGAGATTATAAGGGTTTTCAATTGGGTAACAAAAGATATACTGGGCCAATTATGTTTATTGTGAATAATCCTATATATCGGGTCAGATAACCCAGTACCCTGAACCAATATCCACCAGAGATCTCGGGTAATGTTGCATATACCTCTGCAATATCTATAGTCATTGAAGGGCGTAGCTGGCAGGGATCTGATACACTCCCCAGTGTTAGTGGTAGTATCAATGGTCTCTCTGGGCTGCTTGAAATTGTTGAGTCTATTTGAGTGCTAGGTGTAAACAGTCTGCAGATCGTCTGTTGTAAATAAGACGGGGTTGATAGCTTGACAGTATTTGTAAACGTTGCAGCGGTAGTTGTAAACGTTGCAGCGGTAGTTGTAAACGTTGCAGCGGTAGTTGTAAACGTTGCAGCGGTAGTTGTAAATCTAGCTCTCGGGGTTTCTAGGAGCTCAGTGTGTGGCTCAGGGTTCTTAAAAAAAATGCCACAAATTTGCTGATTAAAGCCGGTATCATACGAGCGCTTTTTCCCTCAACATTTACTTTCAACACTGGTCTGGCAGCTTATGAGGTACACGTTTAAGATAGTTCGGTCACCTAAATTCATCTACCACCAGTCTAGTTTCCGATACCAGTGCAAACAAATTCAGAAATGTTGCCAGAAAAATGTTGATCATCGAATGTTGACTATAAAAATTCTTGCGTGATACCGGCTTTACTGTTCTTCAACCTAGGCTGTACTGTTGCAAGTTGAGAGCGAGCAGGACGAACGCTCATATGGAGATAAAGGATGGCTAGTTGGTTATTGTAGTTGACAGGGGTGCGTGGGGTCCCGTGGTATTGTAGTTGACAGGGGTGCGTGGGGTCCCGTGGTTCCTTTGGTCACTTCCCATCACCCCCCCCCCCACTGTCTTTGGTTAGTCCGAGGATGGTGAGAGCAGATTTCCCAGCATCATTAACCGGTTCAGTACCGGCGACGTCTTTCATATTTTATTTCAGCTACATTTAGACGATTTGATGAAGCTCAGGAAGGTTATAAATTAGCTAAAAGGGTTAATTTAGACAGTCTGTAGCCTTTTATTTGATAGACATCCTTCCCAAGCTGAATAACATCGTCTAATTGTTGCCAGAATGTAATGCAAAGGATGTCACCGGTACAGAAGGGGTTAAAGGGGTGTGTGTGTGGAGGGTTTAATTTGCTCCCTAGAACGCTATCAAGCTTAACAAATACACCGCCAGGCCGGGTTTTCCGATATAACATGCTCGCTTTCGCTCACCAGAAAAAATCGAAACCTATATGACACGATAGGTTTAAATATTGACACAGAAATAAGATTAAAGGTCTTGAAATAGCTAAACTAATGGGGTAACCATGAGGGAGAAGGGGGTCCAGAAAAAACCCTAAAAACCTCCTCTTAAAGAGTTACTAGAGATAATGTTTAAGTTATTTGTGTATTATTACCGCTCTCTCTCTCTCTCTCTCTCTCTCTCTCTCTCTCTCTCTTTCACACACACACACACGCACAAGTCAATTTCTCTCTCTCTCTCTCTCTTTCACACACACACACACACACACACACACACACACACACACAAGTCAATTTCTCTCTCTCTCTCTCTCTCGACTACGGTCATATATCTCAGCTAATCCCCGGTCGAATGATTCAGCAACCTAGAATTTCCTGCCTCCCATTATTCTTCCACACTGGCCAATCACGAGAGAGAGAGAGAGAGAGAGAGAGAGAGAGAGAGAGAGAGAGAGAGAGCGAGAGCGAGAGCGAGAGCGAGAGAGAGCGAGAGCGAGAGCGAGAGAGAGAGAGAGAGAGAGAGCGTTGTTAATCCCTTGGGTATTAAGGTCGCATTTCCGTTCTAATATTTGGCAATTATTAAACGGTTTTAGTCAGATTAGGAAATGCATATGGAAGTAAGGTTAATTGACCACTTGCGAGTTTCGGTCTATAAGGAAGTTGGAGCCGTGGACATCGATGATTAACAGAATTATCACCTAAAGTGCGGTTGTAATGCTTCTATAAATACATGAACCCCAATTCAACATGCTTTTTATCCATCAGAAACCTACATTATTATTGCATTTCTGTTTAATATCAATGTTTATGGCTCCAACTTCCTTATAGCTTGAAACTCGCAAGTGGTCAATTGAGCCCGTCTTTAGCCTTCTCTAACTACCACAGATCCACTACCACAGTTGTATACAAGCATCTAATGGTGGCCAGAATTAATTGTCTAAACGCGGCGTACTCCTCTCAAGGCGATAAATGCACGGAAGGTTTGGAAAGTGTGAAAAGGAACACCTTGAGATGGTTCGGCCATATGGAACGTATGGAAAGCGAGAGAATGACTAAGAGGGTGTACGAGAGCGAGGTGGAGGGACGGAGAGGGAGAGGTAGACCGAATGAGAGGTGGAAGGATGGAGTGAGGAAGTACATGAACGAAGGCGGTGCTGGTGGGGGGGGGGGGGGGGGAGGGGCGTCGACTGACTGGGGACAGAGGTGCATGGGGGCGGTTGGTTTTGGGTCCATTAGTTTGCCTATAGATGCATTGTCGGGGGTAAATTATAAAGACAAACCAACTTATGACAATCGATATGTGGAAAGAACGCCTAAGCATATCAACACAAACACACAATCCACCACATAGGGTGTACATTAATTACTACACGAGCAAGTTAAGGGGAGATCTCCACTTGAGGGATTTTTTTCTTGACTCCTTTCTCCCTCATGTTTAGCCCCATTGCTTTTCTAATTTAAGACGTTCGCCCCCATTATTTTCACTATATATTCACTCCCCTCCCTATTAGATATGAGATTTCATGACATTCGCCCCATTAGTTTGCGATTTTCAGACTTTTTGCCCCATTCCTTTGCCAATACCAAGACCTTTCGTGCCATTTAGGTGTAGATTTGTTCCCTGGCGAGCGATAGCGAGCCTGTATTTGAAGAGGAATCGGCCTTCGGCCGGGAAATTTTTCTTGCAAAATATTTACACATTTATATCGAAGGGGGGTCTTGTGGGTGTTTTTTTAAGATTGATAGAGGTTTAGAGAGCAAACTAAACCCCTTCCTTAAACCATTGAGCCGCGAACTAGCAAATTATGCTGCACAATACCGTCTGAGCTCCCTTAAGGGGAGGTTTTTAGTTTGGTCCCTAGATATCCTTCAAGCTTAAGAATACACCCCCTTGAGCCCCTTTCAAGATAAATTTGTACATTTTTCGGTAGAAAAATGTCCCGGCTGAAAGCCGGTTCCTCTTAAAAAACAGGCTCGCTATCGCTCGCCAGGATAAAATCGACACCTAAATGGCACGAAAGGTCTTAAAATTGACAGAAATGGGTCGAAAGTTCTTAAACTCGTCAAAATAATGGGGGCGAACGTCTTAACATTAGGAAAACAATGGGGCTAAACATGAGGGAGAAAGGAGTCCAGAAAAAAATCCCTCAAGTGGAGATCTCCCCTTAACATCATATAATCCAATGTATTAATTTCACTTCCACCACCAAACACCTCCCAATGAATTTTATGAAAGCATGTGATCCTCCCGGGATTCGAACCTGGGTTACCACATACAGATCTTAAGGGGAGGTATTTAGTTTGTTCCCTAGACCTCCATCAAGCTTAAAATTACATCCCCTTGAGTCCCTTTCAAGATAAATTTGTACATTTTTCGGTAGAAAAATGTCCCGGCCGAAGGCCGGTTCCTCTTAAATTACAGGCTCGCTATCGCTCGCCAGGATAAAATCGACACCTGAATGGCACGAAAGGTCTTAATATGGGGTGAAAGTTCTTAAAATCGCTAAACTAATGGGGCAAACGTTTTATAATATCAAAAGCAATGGGGCTAAACATGAGGGAGAAAGGGGTCAAGAAAAAAAATCCCTCAAGTGGAGATCTCCCCTTAAGGCCGCACCACCTATAGTCTCTTCCCTGTAAGTAGGCAAGAAATCATTAACTCTATCCTCTGTAACTCAAAAAGGGCTGGAGCAAATTGGCTGTAAATTTTCACATCTATTATTTGGCTGACTCTTCCCAATTAGTAGAAATATTAGCTCGATTACTTGAGTCGTTTTTTAGTTACAGAGGTTAGAGGTCATGATTTCTCGCCTACTTACTGCGAATAAACTATATACCCGGTATATATATATATATATATATATATATATATATATATATAGTAGGAATCGTAAGGTCTGTGTGGTCTGTGTATATGAGTAACTCTATGCAACTCTCTCCATCTTTTCATCTCACTTTCTCTCTCTCCTTACTTCTCTCACTCTCACACACACGCTGTCTCTCTCTCTCCATCCTTTATATATTCCCTTCTGTCCACACACACACACACACACACACACACACACACACACACACACACACACACACACACACACACTCTCTCCCTCTCCTATAATTACTGCCAGCGTCCCCTACCTTCCCTCCTCCGTGATAATGAGGTAGTTTAGAACCATCAACTTCACCCGCCTCCCATTTGCATTTTTTCAGTGGCTTGTTTTGTTAATGAGAGGGGGGCCGGTGCAACAGGTGAGAGAGAGAGAGAGAGAGAGAGAGAGAGAGAGAGAGAGAGAGAGAGAGAGAGAGAGAGAGAGATAGATAGATAGATAGATAGATATATAGAGAGAGAGAGAGAGAGAGAGAGTCTGCCTATTGAAAGAATTACAAAGAGTTACAACACAAATTTTGCATACTGCTTCAATAACCCTGCAGGCCAATGTAGTTATACATTCTTGGTGAACACAACAATATTATGCATGACGGTACTTTCATGTTGTTGTGGCTGTTCCCCAGGCTGTCTGTCCGACCAGCCCCAAGATCCCGAGCAAGGCCAAGGCCATAACTGAGCACCCCCGGAGAACCCTCCCTGCTTACAACTAATAGGCCCAGGTGACCGAAGCCACTCCAAGGCGGGGAGCTGATGAGGGTGCGGAAACACCCGGGAAACCAAAGCCCCACCCAAGGCCCTGTGCCCCTCAGCAATTATGAAGGGAAAGTTGAGGGGCAAAGGAAAAATGTGACGCTTTGGCTCCCAATATGTCAACCTCTAGGTTGACAGTAGGGAGGTCAATCCACGGAAGAGATGCCGTCAATTGAGATCTTGAAAATATAAAAAGAAAAGGAACAGTCAGAGTAAGCTATGGGTATGGCAGAGATCGCTCAGTTCTAACCACATTATTTTCATGTTATACATATTACTACTCTATTTTAACTGGTCCGACGTCTTGTGGCTTATTATGATATTATTTTAAATATGACTGAGGATTTTGCTTGATTTTTCCATTTTCCAGTAATGTATTTTAGTGTTAAAATAGCTTTAAAAAGTTGACAACATTTGTTATCACCATATAAGGAGGAGCACTTTATTGACAACCTTTCGCAGATAGCTTCTTCAGGCCACAGGTGAGTGATGTGAAGAAGTTACCTGCGAAAAGTTGTCAATAAAGTGTTCCTCCTCATATGGGGTTTATAGTCATGAGTTATAGTCTGTCCGCAACAATGTCTTCCCAGACTTCTTGCAAACTAAAATATGCACACTTAAATCCCCTTCAAGCTAAATTTGCACACTTAAATCCCCTTCAAGCTAAATATGCACCCTTAAATCCCCTTCAAGCTAAATTTGCACACTTAAATCCCCTTCAAGCTAAATATGCACACTTAAATCCCCTTCAAGCTAAATTTGCACACTTACATCCCCTTCAAGCTAAATATGCACACTTAAATCCCCTTCAAGCTAAATATGCACCCTTAAATCCCCTTCAAGCTAAATATGCACCCTTAAATCTCCTTCAAGCTAAATATGCACACTTAAATCCCCTTCAAGCTAAATATGCACACTTAAATCCCCTTCAAGCTAAATATGCACACTTAAATCCCCTTCAAGCTAAATATGCACACTTAAATCCCCTTCAAGCTAAATATGCACACTTAAATCCCCTTCAAGCTAAATATGCACACTTAAATCCCCTTCAAGCTAAATATGCACACTTAAATCCCCTTCAAGCTAAATATGCACACTTAAATCCCCTTCAAGCTAAATATGCACACTTAAATCCCCTTCAAGCTAAATATGCACCCTTAAATCCCCTTCAAGCTAAATATGCACACTTAAATCCCCTTCAAGCTAAATATGCACCCTTAAATCCCCTTCAAGCTAAATATGCACACTTAAATCCCCTTCAAGCTAAATATGCACACTTAAATCCCCTTCAAGCTAAATATGCACCCTTAAATCCCCTTCAAGCTAAATATGCACACTTAAATCCCCTTCAAGCTAAATATACACACTTAAATCCCCTTCAAGCTAAATATGCACACTTAAATCCCCTTCAGGCTAAATATGCACCCTTAAATCCCCTTCAAGCTAAATATGCACACTTAAATCCCCTTCAAGCTAAATATGCACACTTAAATCCCCTCAAGCTAAATAATTGCACCCTTAAACCCCTTCAGCTTACTAAAAGCTTAGTAATTGCCCCCTAAATCCCCTTCAAGCTAAATATGCACCCTTAAATCCCCTTCAAGCTAAATATGCACCCTTAAATCCCCTTCAAGCTAAATATGCACACTTAAATCCCCTTCAAGCTAAATATGCACACTTAAATCCCCTTCAAGCTAAATATGCACACTTAAATCCCCTTCAAGCTAAATATGCACCCTTAAATCCCCTTCAAGCTAAATATGCACCCTTAAATCCCCTTCAAGCTAAATATGCACACTTAAATCCCCTTCAAGCTAAATATGCAAGAAGTCTGGGAAGACATTAACCCCTTCAGACTCCTATGACGCATAGGTTGCCAGAGTAGCAATAAGAAATAGAGTTCTCTCACTCTTATAATTACCTCTCCAAAATTAGTTTTCTGCCCACAGCTAACTCAAAGACAACTGCAGAGGTTGAAGTAACTAAACTAAAGGTTTCTAAATACCATGATGGTAACAAAGGTTTTAAAGTATCCCTAATAGGCTCAACACAGCTAACTCAAAGACAACTGCAGAGGTTGAAGTAACTAAACTAAAGGTTTCTAAATACCCCTGATGGTAACAAAGGCTTTAAATTATCCCCAATAGGCTCAACACAGCTAACTCAAAGACAACTGCAGAGGTTGAAGTAACTAAACTAAAAGTTTCTAAATACCCCTGATGGTAACAAAGGCTTTAAAGTATCCCTAATAGGCTCAAAATCGCGTCATATGTCGGCGAGGGTTAAGGGGAGGTATTTAGTTTGTTCCCTAGACCTCCATCAAGCTTAAAATTACACCCCCTTGAGTCCCTTTCAAGATAAATTTGTACATTTTTCGGTAGAAACGTTTCCCGGCCGAAGGCCGGTTCCTCTTAAATTACAGGCTTGCTATCGCTCGCCAGGATAAAATCGACACCTGAATTGCACGAAAGGTCTTAATATGGGGTGAAAGTTCTTAAAATCGCTAAACTAATAGGGCAAACGTTTTATAATATCAAAAGCAATGGGGCTAAACATGAGGGAGAAAGGGGTCAAGAAAAAAATCCCTCAAGTGGAGATCTCCCCTTGGTCGCTGCTGATCCAAACAATCAAATCATTGTCCAAGTTAGTCTCTTCTAAGGGATTTCCGTTAGTCAGTAGTTGGAAGTTTGCTTTGCCTCTCTGCATCAGTTACACTGTTCTCAAGTTTAAGGGGAGGTTTTTAGTTGATTCCCTAGACTTCCATCAAGCTTAAAATTACTCCCCCTAGACCCCCTTTCAAGATAAATGTGTACATTTTTCGGTAGAAAAACTTCCCGGCTGAAAGCTGGTTCCTCTTATATTACAGGCTCGCTATCGCTCGCCAGGATAAAATCGACACTTACATGGCACGAAAGGTCTTAAAATTGACAGAAATGGGTCGAAAGTTCTTAAAATCGTCAAAAGAATGGGGCGAACGTCTTAAAATTAGAAAAGCCATGGGAGCTAAACATGAGGGAGAAAGGAGTCAAGAAAAAAAAATCTCTCAAGTGGATATCGCCCCTTTAATGACATCTGCCGGGTCACAGACAACTCATGCAGTATATATTAAGATACATGTTTTTACAGTCCTTGTTTATTTCCTCTATAAGATGGCTCACTTTTACTTCCATTCTCATATCTTCGAAATCACACTTAAGGGGAGGTATTTAGTTTGTTCCCTAGACCTCCATCAAGCTTAAAATTACACCCCCTTGAGTCCCTTTCAAGATAAATTTGTACATTTTTCGGTAGAAAAATGTCCCGGCCGAAGGCCGGTTCCTCTTAAATTACAGGCTCGCTATCGCTCGCCAGGATAAAATCGACACCTGAATTGCACGAAAGGTCTTAATATGGGGTGAAAGTTCTTAGAATTGCTAAACTAATGGGGCAAACGTTTAATAATATCAAAAGCAATGGGGCTAAACATGAGGGAGAAAGGGGTCAAGAAAAAAAAATCCTCAAGTGGAGACCTCCCCGTAAGAGGCCAACATCGACGTGGTTGACAAAAGGAACATCAGGGAACTAAAGACAATTCAGATGACAAAAAACAAAACAAAAAAACAAACAAAATATTTACATAAAAGTGGATAAGTGAAATAATGATATATGATGTGGTGCTTCCGGCCTCTTCCTTGGCGACAGAATAATAATGGCCTAATTGTTGCATAATGAACTTCTCTTATAAATGGCTATTGTTGTATTAATAGGGTGTCATTCTCTCTCTCTTTCTCTCTCTCTCTCTCTCTCTCTCTCTCTCTTTCTTTCTCTCCCTCTCTCTCTCTCTCTCTCTCATCTCATCTATCGTATACAAACATTTACTATTGATAGCCTTTCCTCCTCTCTCTCTCTCTCTTTCTCTCTCCCTCTCTCTATCTCTCTCTCTCTCTCTCTCTCTCTCTCTCTCTCTCTCTCTCTCTCTCTCAGTATTTTCACAACGATCTTACTCATCCTCTTAGCGTAAAGCCGTTGTCACACGAGCAAAATCGTCAACTTTTACGAGCAATTGTAGCGTAGCAGGTGTAACATTTCAGATATATCATAAATGCAGCCGCCTCACACAATGCAGCCGCCTCACACAATGCAGCCGCCTCACACAATGCAGCCGCCTCACACAATCTACCTCCAGTTTAGTTGCCGATCCCGATGTGAAGTACCCTCAAAATATCACGAGAAAAAAACTTGCTCATCCGAAAATTGCCTGAAAAAACGCTCGTGTGACACCGGCTTAAGGGGAGGTTTTTAGTTGGTTCGCTAGACCTCCATCAAGCTTAACATTACAGTCCCTAGACCCCCTTTCAAGATAAATTTGTACTTTTTCGGTAGAAAAATGTCCCGGCCGAAGGCCGATTCCTCCTAAATTACAGGCTCGCTATCGCTCGCCAGGACAAAATCGACAACTAAATGGCACGAAAAGTCTTAAAATTGACAGAAATGGGGCAAAAGTTCTTAAAATCGCCAAAATAATGGGGCGAACGTCTTAAGATATCAAAAGCAATGGGGCTAACCATGAGGGAGAAAGGGGTCAAGCAAAATATCCCTCAAGTGGAAACCTCCCCTTAACCACAACTTACTATATTTACTTATGTAGACATATCATTTGCATAGCTCCCATTTTTAACCCTTTCACGCACATATGACGCAGAGGTTGCCAGATTAGCAATAAGAAATAGAGTTCTCTCACTCTTATAATTACCTCTCCAAAATTAGTTTTCTGCCCACAGCTAACTCAAAGACAACTGCAGAGGTTGAAGTAACTAAACTAAAGGTTTCTAAATACCCCTGATGGTAACAAAGGCTTTAAAGTATCCCCAATAGGCTCAACACAGCTAACTCAAAGACAAGTGCAGAGGTTGAAGTCACTAAACTAAATGTTTCTAAATACCCCTGATGGTAACAAAGGCTTTAAAGTATCCCCAATAGGCTCAACACAGCTAACTCAAAGACAACTGCAGAGGTTGAAGTAACTAAATTAAAGGTTTCTAAATACCCCTGATGGTAACAACGGCTTTAAAGTATCCCCAATAGGCTCAACACAGCTAACTCAAAGACAACTGCAGAGGTTGAAGTAACTAAACTAAAGGTTTCTAAATACCCCTGATGGTAACAAAGGTTTTAAAGTATCCCCAATAGGCTCAAAATCGTGTCATATGTCGGAGAGGGTTAATGTCTGTCAGATGTTGAATACGGGGGGGTAAGTGTAGGAACATGTTTGTATATTTTACTCAATATGAAGACATTAAGTTTTGAATTGCTGATACCAATTATTGATCAAAACATACTTGGTGCCGAGACATCACTTATTAGCGCGACTGTACATCCCAGTCATTTGGTATTTGGGTCTCATGCGGTTTCTCAGGATAGTTCACAGTAAATCGTAATTGTACAGTCGAGGTTAATAAGTGTTGTCAGATATTTCACAAAGTTTCGGACGTTGACTAATACTCTGAGGGATAAGCACTTTTCTCAGTAATTATAAAGATACCAATAAAACTTTTTGAGCGAACACCACTGGAATCTATGACAACACTTAAGGAGAGGTTTGTAGTTGATTCCCTAGACTTCCATCAAACTTAAAATTACTCCCCCTTGACCCACTTTCAAGATAAATTTGTACATTTTTCGGTAGAAAAATGTCCCGGCCGAAGGCCGATTACCCTTAAATTACAGGCTCGCTATTGCTCGCCAGGAAAAAATCGACACCTAAATGGCACGAATGGTCTAAAAAAATTACAGAATTGGGGCAAGGGTTCTTAAAATCGCCAAACTAATGGATCGAACGTCTTAAAATCTCAAAAGCAATGGGGCTAAACATGAGGGAGAAAGGGGTCCAGAAAAAAATCCTCCAGGTGGAAATCTCCCCTTAACACCCCCGATTATACAGCTACTGACAAATGTTCGAGAGCCTATGCAATTTTCTTTCTGCAAATACATCCATTTAGATAATTACATCATTAGTAAAGACGTATTGTGTATTTATAATAAAGACGTATTGTGTATTTATAATAAAGACGTATTGTGTATTTATAATAAAGACGTATTGTGTATTTATAATAAAGACGTATTGTGTATTTATAATAAAGACGTATTGTGTATTTATAATTATATAACTGAATTGATCTGAACATCAGTCTAAATAGATGTATTTGTATAATGAAAATTGCGAGAATTGACGAACATTAATTGTCAGCTGTACTTCCATTCATTGTCCAGAAATGACTGTTCACGAGTGTAATCAAAGCTAGATAATAACGAAACACTGAGAAAAGTAACAAATTGATTACTAACATAGTAAAATAATGACGCATGCCAGGCAATAATGACGCATGCCAGGCAATAATGACGCATGCCAGGCAATAATGACGCATGCCAGGCAATAATGACGCATGCCAGGCAATAATGACGCATGCCAGGCAATAATGACGCATGCCAGGCAATAATGACGCATGCCAGGCAATAATGACGCATGCCAGGCAATAATGACGCATGTCAGGCAATAATGACGCATGCCAGGCAATTCCTTTGTTAAGGGGAGGTTTTTAGTGTGTTTCCTAGACTTCCATCAAGCTTGAAATTACACCCCCTTGACCCTTTTTCAAGATAAATTTGTACATTTTACGGTAGAAAAATTTCCCGGCCGAAGGCCGGTTCCTCTTAAATTACAGGCTCGCTATCGCTCGCCAGGAAAAGATCGACACCTAAATGGGACGAAAGGTCTTAAAAGTGACATAAATTGGGTGAAACTTCTTAAAATCGCCAAACTAATGGGGCAAACATCTTAAAATCTCAAAAGCAGTGGGGCTAGACATGAGAGAGAAAGGGGTCCCTCAAGTGGAGATCTCCCCTTAAGATATCAATTACATTTAAGTGTTGTACTAGATTCTCTTTTGTGTTTCTGAGGCGTCATTATAATTGATTGGCGTGAATGCCACTTAATGTCACTAGTTAGATGTTACTGTCATTTTTGCAATATTGCAATACAGAAAGTGTAATCGCTAACCTCTGTAATAACTAAAACAATGGCTATAGAAAATGGGTTGTAATGTTACTGTAATTTTTGAAATATTGAAATACGGAAAGTGTAATCGCTAACCTCTGTAATAACTAAAACAAGGACTATAGAAAATGGGTTGTAAATGTCCACATCTATTTCCTAGTCGACCTTTTCCAAATGGTAAAAATCAACAGCTCAATAATGACTGTAGTCGTGTTTTGAGTTATGACAGGTTGAGGTCGGGTTTTCTGGCCTCTTTTTTTTCTTCTTCTATGTGAGTAAGGGAGACAAAAGGCATAACTGTCTGTAGCGAGTGCCTCCCCCATAGATGAAAGAGTGACAGGGCCAAAATCAAGGGACGTTCGAGCCAAAATGCCTGGACACAAACATAATGTAATATACAGTTGGGAATGCAATGCAAACTATTAAATGGTATGTGTTTTTTTTTCTGGACCCCTTTCTCCCTCGTGTTCAGCCCCATTGCATTGATATTTTAAGACGTTCGGTCCATTAGTTTGCCGATTTTAACACCCTTCGCCCAATTTCGTAGTCAAATATAAGACCTTTCGTGCCATTTAGGCGTCGATTTCTCTTGACGAGCAATAGTAGTTTTAAGATGAATTGGCCTTCGGCCCGGACATTTTTCTACCGAAAAATGTACAAACACGCAAACAACTATGGCTTTCAACCTTCCAACACATCTCGTAAATGTGTTGGACAAAATTGATCATAACTCTAGAAAATAGAGTTACGACAAAGAGAGAAGGCGAAAGAAAACACAGAGGCAGTAGAAAACACAGAGGCAGTAGAAAACACAGAGGCAGTAGAAAACACAGAGGCAGTAGAAAACACAGAGGCAGTAGAAATAATACAATAACAGGAACAACAGTAGACCGAAAGAGAGGTGGAAGGATGGAGTGAGGAAGTATATGAACGAAGGCGGTGCTGGTGGGGGGGGAGGGACGGGGGAGGGGCGTCGACTGACTGGGGACAGAGGTGCATGGGGGCGGTTCGTTCGTGGCCACCCGATCACGGTGTCGGGCAATAGATAGATAGATAGATAGATAGATAGAAAAACAGTTTTATATACCGGTAATCAGAAGACCATATAGCCATTGTTTTATATAGGGAGTATGAATTATTATACACACACCCACACATACACATATATACATATATATATATATATATATATATATATATATATATATATATATATATATATATATATTATATATATCCTTCAGAGACAAACATTCCCTTCAAAGAAAATTAAAACAGTGGAACAAAGTGATAAAAAAAGAGATATTTTTTTTTTCACTAGAATTCGCTTTGATCTATGAGGCAAAAAATTTAGCATGGTGGGATGGCGGGGAATTTGCACGGGGTAATTAATAAATTCTGTGTGTGTGTGTGTGTGTGTGTGTGTGTGTGTGTGTGTGTGTGTGTGTGTGTGTGTGTGTGTGTGGTAGGGCGGAGGGGGGTGGGTGGGGGGCGGGGGGGTTAGAGAGAGACTTTTTGTTTTTGCTGTACAGTCACGAGCGTAAATACTGCCACCCCCACCAGATAATGTTCGCCCCCTCCGTCTCCGAAGGTAAATGCGAAACTTGTATTCAAACTCATAATGATTTCTTGATTTCATAATTCTAACTTCCGTCTGACGAATTTTTCAGCTTAGTATAAACCTCTAGTGATGAAGACGTTGTTGACGTTATCTGGTTGGTGTCGCAGTGTTTATGCTCGGGACTGTACATACCTTCCACTTAGTAGCATATTTGTTAGCATTATGTCCGGACTGCCTATAGTAGTAGTAGGGGGCCGCAAGGTCTGTGCCGTCTGTGTATCTATGTAACTATACGTAACACTCACACACGCGCGCACTATCTATCTATCTATCTATCTCTATCTCTCTCTTTTTTCTATCTATCTATCTATCTATCTATATATCTCTATTTATCTATCTATCTATCTATCTTTCTCTCTTTTTCTATTTATCTATCTATCTATTTCTATTTAGCTCTATCTATCTATCTATCTATCTATCTTTATCTCTCTTTTTCTATCTATCTATCTATCTATCTATCTATCTATCTATCTATCTCTATTTAGCTCTATCTATCTATCTATCTATCTATCTTTATCTCTCTCTTTTTCTATCTATCTATCTATCTATCTATCTCTATTTAGCTCTATCATTCTATCTTTATCTCTCTTTTTCTATCTATCTATCTATCTCTATTATCTATCTATCTATCTATCTATCTCTATATATCTCTATCTATCTATCTATCTCTATTTATCTCTATCTATCTATCTATCTATCTCTATTTATCTCTATCTTTATCTCTCTTTTTCTATCTATCTATCTATCTCTCTCTTTTTCTATCTATCTATCTATCTATATCTATCTATCTTTATCTCTCTTTTTCTATCTATCTATCTATCTATCTCTATCTATCTATCTCTATTATCTATCTATCTATCTATCTATTTATCTCTACCTCTCTCTCTCTCTCTCGCTCTCTCTCTCTCTTATTCATGTCTTTATTCCACTCCACCACCATCCTCCTCCTCCACCTCCTCCCTCACTTCCCAGAAAAGACGGATTATTAACAAAGGTTTTCTTTTCTGAAGAGAGTTGATATATAATTAATTTGTGAGGCTTTAAGCGGGGTCACCGGCTTTTTGTCTCTTTCTCTCCCTCTCTCTTTGGCTTGTATCCATTCGGCCCCATTCAGCCTACTGCTTTAAGACGTTTACCCCCATCCAGGTGTCAATATTTTCCTGGCGAGTGGTAGCGAGCCATCATATATATATTTTTGTTTTGACAAGCTAAATTTGTACATTTTTTGATAGAAAAATGTGTTCGGCGAAGCCGAATTTCTCCATACAATGCTGGCTCGCTATCGCTCGCCAGGAAGAAATCCACACCTGAATGGCGATAAACGTCTTAAAACAGTTGACTGAATGGGGCCGAATGGATACAAGCCAAAGAGAGAGGGAGAGAAAGATAAAACAAGTCCGTGACCCCCTTAACACTGACTTTTTTTCTGGAGAGAGTTGATATAAAATTTGTGATGCTTTAGTATGCATGGCCTCACCCTTCCCAAGTCGCTGGTGCCCCCTCCTCTCTCTCTCTCTCTCTCTCTCTCTCGCTCTCTCTCTCGCTCTCTCTCTTTCTCTCTCTCGCTCTCTCTCTCTCTCTCTCTCGCTCTCTCTCTGTCGCTCTCTCTCTCTCTCTGTCGCTCTCTCTCTCTCTCTCTCTCTCTCTCTCTCGCTCTCTCTCTCTCTCTCTCTCTCTTTCTCTCTCTCTCTCTCTAGCCAATTAAAACAAGTGTATTGGTTGAAGACCTGGGGGTTCTTATATCTGACAACCTAAAGACCTCAGATCAATGTGCAGCAGCTGCGAACAAGGCGAATAAAGCATTGGGATTAAGGGGAGGTTTTTAGTTTGGTCCCTAGATATCCATCAAGCTTAAGATTACACCCCTTTGAGCCCCTTTCAAGATAAATTTGTACATTTTTCGGTAGAAAAATTTCCCGGCTGAAAGCCGGTTCCTCTTAAATTACAGGCTCGCTATCGCTCGCCAGGATAAAATCGACACCTAAATGGCACGAAAGGTCTTAAAATTGACAGAAATGGGTCGAAGGTTCTTAAAATCGTCAAAATAATGGGCGAACGTCTTAAAATTAGAAAAAACAATGGGGCTAAACATGAGGGAGAAAGGCGTCCAGAAAAAAATCCCTCAAGTGGAAATCTCCCTTTAATGAAAATAAATGTTACATATATACATGAGAACATTTTTGTACCGTTATTAAACAAAAAACAAAGCATAGCGAGGTCCTATAATGAATATGGCTTGCAATGTTGGTCTCCTTATCTGAACAAGGACATTGAGAAACTCGAGTTAGTGCAGCGTAGAACGACACCCTTAAGGGGAGGTTTCTAGTTTGTTTCCTACTCCTCCTGCAATCTTAAAATGTCATCCCCTCGACCCCCTTTCAAGATAAATTTGTACATTTTTCGGTAGAAAAATGTCCCGGCCGAAGGCCGGTTACTCTTAAATTACAGGCTCGCTGTCGCTCGCCAGGATACAATCGACACCTAAATTGCACAAAAGGTCTTAAAATTGACAGAATGGCGCGGAAATTCTTAAAATCACCAAACTAATGGGGCAAACGTCTTAAAATCTCAAAAACAATGGGGCTAACCATGAGGGAGAAAGGGGTCAAGAAAAAAAATCCCTCAAGTGGAGACCTCCCCTTAATACCCGTCACTGAGAGATATAATATATCACGAAAGAATCAATATATATCAAATTAGTTTTCACTTAAGAAAATAAGATGGCGAGGTCACTTCATTAAATGTGTCAAGCTATTTATGGGCTTTGATAAAATTGATGTAGATTCACTTTCCAAAATCGTTAATAATCCATCAACTCGGGGAAATGGAATGGAAATACAACAAAATGAGAGTGAATCTTGATGGCATAAATTACTTCGTCACCTACAGTGCGTTCAATGAGTGGTGGCACAGTGTGGTACAATTGGCAGATTCAAAACGAGGCTAGACATTCAATTTGAGGAGATAGAACGAATTTATCAGGAGCCTATAATTTTGTTCAGCTTTTACTATGAATATCCCAGTAGAAATATTTTCATTCTGCTGGGGGCCTTGTTTCCCGAACTAAAGTTCATGCCGTGCTTAGGTCGGAGGGAGTGGTGGATGGGGAGAGAGCCTTCTGCTTTGCTGTCGTAACCTTACACTATGTAGCAGAATCCAATGTTAGAATCAAGTCCGGACTTCCTAGTAGAGACCACAAGGTCTGTACAGTCTCTCTCAGTCACTCCCAGTCTCTCTCTCTCTCTCTCTCTTGAAACCCCCCAAAACGACCGAGGGATTGACGTTTGGAGGAGGTTGAACCAACAAACGTCAATATATCAACGAAAAGAAAAAAAGAGAGAAAAAAAACGTTAATTTTCATATATATTTTTTGTTTTCATTTTAGGATGGACGTTTACCCATTAAAAGGCTATACAGACTATCTCAATCAATAGTGTTTTACCCTATATCCTTCCTAACCTTCATACAATCATCTAAATGTACCGGTAGCTGAAATCATATATAAAAAGACGTCGCTGGTACAGGTGTTAATTAGCTATACTTGAGCATGGAGCTGCAACCAATGACATCATAATAATTCAATATTATCAACATTATTAGAAACGAGAAAACACAGGCTATAGGAGTTTAGAATATGTCTATCCCTCTGTGGTTAGCCTCCATGTGATATACTGTAAACAGAACGGCAACCTTCAATTCACACACACACACACACACACACACACACACACACACACACACACACACAAGCGGTGGTGTGTTTAACGGTACTAACGTTAATTATGCATGCTTAGCGTACATTCTTCGATTGTTAAGCCTAAATAAAACTATCTAGGTCAAATTTAACCTAACCTAACCTACCCTAACCTAACTTACCTAACCTAAAACACTCCATTTCAACGTATTTTAAAGAGGTATGTACACTTAAAATGTCGCCCCAAACCTCATGTACCTGCACATATTTAGTCTATTTTGTATCTTAAAGCACACCACCGCTTGTCCACACACACACACACACATACACACACACACAAATACACACACACACACACAATACACACACCCACAAACACAATTCACACTATTGTCTGTTTCGTTCCAGCTGACGATAAATTGCCATGTTCCCATCTTGATTATTCCGCTATTACAAAGATGTTGTAGCGAAATAGCGTTAATTATAAGCACTTGGCAATAGTATAATGCAGAGACATAGTACAGGTTGATTAACCCTCTCCGACATATGACGCGAATTTGAGCCTATTGGGGATACTTTAAAACCTTTGTTACCGTCAGGGGTATTTAGAAACCTTTAGTTTAGTTACTTCAACCTCTGCAGTTGTCTTTGAGTTAGCTGTGTTGAGCCTATTAGGGATACTTTAAAGCCTTTGTTAACATCAGGGGTATTTAGAAACCTTTAGTTTAGTTACTTCAACCTCTGCAGTTGTCTTTGAGTTAGCTGTGTTGAGGACTATTGGGGATACTTTAAAGCCTTGTTACCATCAGGGGTATTTATAAACCTTTAGTTTTAGTTGACTTCAACCTCTGCAGTTGTCTTTGAGTTAGCTGTGTTGAGCCTATTGGGGATACTTTAAAGCCTTTGTTACCATCAGGGGTATTTATAAACCTTTAGTTTAGTTACGTCAACCTCTGCAGTTGTCTTTGAGTTAGCTGTGTTGATCCTATTGGGGATACTTTAAAGCCTTTGTTACCATCACGGGTATTTGGAAAACCTTTAGTGTAGTTACTTCAACCTCTGCAGTTGTCTTTGAGTTTAGCTGTGTTGATCCTATTGGGGATACTTTAAAGCCTTTGTTACCATCAGGGGTATTTAGAAACCTTTAGTTTAGTTACTTCAACCTCTGCAGTTGTCTTTGAGTTAGCTGTGTTGAGCCTATTGGGGATACTTTAAAGCCTTTGTTACCATTAGGGGTATTTAGAAACCTTTAGTTTAGTTACTTCAACCTCTGCAGTTGTCTTTGAGTTAGCTGTGGGCAGAAAACTAATTTTGGAGAGGTAATTATAAGAGTGAGAGAACTCTATATCTTATTGCTAATCTGGCAACCTCTGCGTCATATGAGTCTGAAGAGGTTAATATTTTGCCGTCAATTATCGAGAAAACAGCGACTAGGATATCAAATTTACCGTCCATTAATAATAAACCGATTATATATATATTTTTTTTTTTTTTTTTTTTTTAGCTGGCAAAGTATTGACTCCTCTTCATCTCTTTTGCTCAGCGATTACAATTTTTTTTTTAATAGCCCAATGTAGTGTTATATAAATGTCAAACCCCGGCATTGATATGGTGCAGAAGAGGCAGCACTAATTACTGGGTTGTCCTTTAAGGGGAGATCTCCACTTGAGGGATTTATTTCTGAACCCCTTTCTCCCTCATGTTTAGCCTTATTGATTTTGAGATTTTAAGACGTTCACCCCTATTATTTTGGCGATTTTAAGAACTTTCGCCCTATTTATGTTAATTTTAAGACCTTTCGTGCCTTTTAGCTGTCGATTTTTGCCTGACGAGCGATAGCGAGTCTGTAATTTAAGAGGAACCGCCTTCGGCCTGGAAATTTATCTTGAAAAGGGGTCTAGGGACTGTAATTATAAGCTTGATGGAGGTCTAAGGATACAAACTCAAGACCTCCCCTTAAGTATTGAAAAATATATAGAGAGTTGATATTTAAGTAAACTTTATGCCAGGTTGAATACAAACAAATTAAGTTTAAAGCACAAACACATATATTACACACACACACACACACAAATAAATGAATACATATTATTATAATTACATATTATAATTACATACCAAATATAATACCAAAATAGCTACATAATTACACCTACACCATACCATCAAATCAAGCTTAAGGAGAGATTTCCACTAGAGGGATTTTTTTCTTTACCCCTTTCTCCCTCATGTTTAGCCCCATTGCTTTTGAGATTTTAAGACGTTCGCCCCACTAGTTTGGCGATTTTAAGAACGTTCACTCCATTTATGTCACTTTTAAGACCTCTCATGCCATTTAGGTGTCGATTTTTTCCTGGCGAGCGATAGCGAGCCTGTAATTTAAGAGGAATCGGCCTTCGGCCGAGAAATTTTTCTACCGAAAAATGTACAAATTTATCTTGAAAGGGGGTCAAGGGGGTGTAATTTCAAGTTTGATGGAAGTCTAGGAAACACACTAAAAACCTTCCCTTAATGCACACATAAATAAAAACAAAATTTATATAAACAATAAATATCACATACACCATATTATAAACAAGGTTATTAAGCCAACAACCTCTGGACCAATGAGAAGCCTCCAGTCACTATGACTCACATGGAAACCGTCACGCCATTGGTCAAGATGGCCGGGGGGACTGACGAATCAGGGTGTAGGAGCGTATAATATATCCCCGGGGGAAAAATGGCCTTCAAACATCCACCCACCCCCATACACACACACACACCCCACACACAACTCTATCCCACACACACACACACACCACCTAACGCCACATACACACACACCACCTAACGCCACATACACACACACATATACACCACCCTAACTCCATCCCACACACACACACCCCACCATCCCACATACACACACCCCACCATCATTCTCCCCTCCCCCCCCCCCCAACTCCATCCCACACACACACACACACACATACACCATTCTCCCCACCACCACACCCACCCTCTCTCCGTTTTCTGTTTGTCATAATTATTATTTAAGGGAGCCCACCTCGCTTTTGTTCTCTTTCTCTCCCTCTCTCTTTGACTTGTATCCATTCAGCCCAATTCAGCCTACTGTTTTAAGGGGAGAATTCCACTTGAGGGATTTTTTCTGAACCCCTTTCTCCCTCATGTTTAGCCCCATTGCTTTTGATATTTTAAGACGTTCGCCCCATTAGTTTGGCGATTATAAGAACTTTCACCCAATTTCTGTCAATTTTAAGACCTTTCGTGCCATTTAGGTGTCGATTATTTCCTGGCGAGCGATAGCGAGCCTGTAATTTAAGAGTAAGCGTCCTTCGGCCGGGACATTTTTCTACCGAAAAATGTACAAATTTATCTTGAAAGGGGGTCTAGGGGGTGTAATTTTAAGTTTGATGGAGGTCTAGAGAACATACTAAAAACCTCCCCTTAAGACGTTTACCCCCATCCAGGTGTCAATATATTTGTGTTTTTACAGCAAGCTAAATGTGTACATTTTTCGATAGAACAATGTCTCTGGCGAAGCCGGATTTCGCCATACAATGCTGGCTCGCGATATCGACACCTGGATGGGGATAAACGTCTTAAAACAGTTGGCTGAATGGGGCCGAATGGATACAAGCCAGAGAAAAGGAGAGAAAGATAAAAAAAAAAAAAAGTGACCCACCCTTAAAAGTTTTTTTGTTCTGAACCCCCTTCTCCCTCAAGTTAAGTCCCATTAGTTTGAAATTCTATTACGTTCGCCCCATTAATCGGACCATTTTAAGGCCCTTTTGTCCTATTTCTTTACTATTTTCAAGACGTTTCCCGCTATTAAGGTGTCGATTTTTTTCCTGGCGAATGAGAACGAGCTTTCAATTTAAGAGGAGGGGCTTTTGTTTTCTACCACAATAGGGGTCTTGGGAAGTTTTCTTTTAAGGGGAGGTTTTTAGTTTGTTCCCTACGTTTTCATCAAGCTTAAAATTGCACCCCCTAGACCCCCTTTCAAGACAAATTTGTACATTTTTCGGTAGAAAAATGTCCCGGCCGGAGGCCGGTTGCTCTTAAAATACAGGCTCGCTATCGCTCGCCAGGAAAAAATCGACACCTAAATGGCACGAAAGGTCTTAAAATTGACAGAAATGGGGCAAAATGTCTTACAATGTCCAAACTACTAGGGCGAACGTCTTAAAATCTCAAAAGCAATGGGGGGGATAAACATGAGGGAGAAAGGGGTCCAGACAAAAAATCCTCCAGGTGGAAATGATCTCCCCTTAAGCTTTATGGAGGTCTAGGGAGGAAAATATATATAATAGATACATGTACACATATATAAGAATATATATAATAGATAGATACATGTACACATATAAGAATATATATAATAGATAGATACATGTACACATATAAGAATATATATAATAGATAGATACATGTACACATATAGATAGATACATGTACACATATAAGAATATATATAATAGATAGATACATGTACACATATAAGAATATATATAATAGATAGATACATGTACACATATAAGAATATATAATAGATAGATACATGTACACATAAGAATATATATAATAGATAGATACATGTACACATATAAGAATATATATAATAGATAGATACATGTACACATATATAAGAATATATATAATAGATAGATACATGTACACATATAAGAATATATATAATAGATAGATACATGTACACATATAAGAATATATATAATAGATAGATACATGTACACATATAAGAATATATATAATAGATACATGTACACATATATAATAGATAGATACATGTACACATATAAGAATATATATAATAGATACATGTACACATATAAGGATAAGTATATATATAATAGATAGATACATGTACACATATAAGAATATATATAATAGATAGATACATGTACACATATAAGAATATATATAATAGATAGATACATGTACACATATAAGAATATATATAATAGATAGATACATGTACACATATAAGAATATATATATAGATAGATACATGTACACATATATAAGAATATATATAATAGATAGATACATGTACACATATAAGAATATATATAATAGATAGATACATGTACACATATAAGAATATATATAATAGATAGATACATGTACACATATAAGAATATATATAATAGATAGGTACATGTACACATATAAGAATATATATAATTAGATAGATACATGTACACATATATAATAGATAGATACATGTACACATATAAGAATATATATAAAATAGATACATGTACACATATAAGAATATATATAATAGATAGATACATGTACACATATAAGATATATATAATAGATAGATACATGTACACATATAAGAATATATAATAGATAGATACATGTACACATATAAGAATATATATAATAGATAGATACAGGACACATATAAGAATATATAATAGATAGATACATGTACACATATAAGAA
>CM064578.1:63733568-63770130 GCA_032716605.1 Paralithodes platypus | reverse complement strand
TCTCCTACAACAAGCTCCCCCCCCTCTCTTCCTAACAACAAGCTCCCCTCCCGTCCTCCTCTCCTACAACAAGCTCCCCCCCCACCCCCCCTCCCTACAACAAGCTCTCCCCCCCCCTCTCCTACAACAAGCTACCCTCCCCCCCTCTCCTACAACAAGCTCCCCTCTCCTCTCCTCTCCTACAACAAGCTCCCCTCCCTCCCCTCTCTACCCCTCCCCTCTCCTACAACAAGCTCCCCCCTCCCCTCTCCTACACAAGCTCCCCTACCTCTCCTACAACAAGCTCCCCCCCTCCCTCTCCTACAACAAGCTCCCCTCCCCCCCTCTACTACAACAAGCTCCCCTCCCCTCTCCTACAACAAGCCCCTCCCCCTCTCCTACAACAAGCTCCCTCCCCTACAACAAGCCCTCCCTCCCCTCTCCTACAACAAGCTCCCCTCCCCTCTCCTACAACAAGCACCTCTACCCTCTCCTACAACAAGCTCCCCTCACCCCCTCTCCTACAACAAGCTCCCCTCCCCCCCCTCTCCTACAACAAGCTCCCCCACCCCTCTCCTACAACAAGCTCCCCTACCCCTCCCCTCTCCTACAACAAGCTCCCCTCCCTCCCCTCTCCTACAACAAGCTCCCCTCCCCCTCTCCTACAACAAGCTCCCCTCCCTCCCCTCTCCTACAACAAGCTCCCCTTCCCTCTCCTACAACAAGCTCCCCTCCCTTCCTACAACAAGCTCCCCTCCCATCCTACAACAGCTCCCTACCCCTCTCCTACAACAAGCTCCCCCTCCCCTCTCTTACAACAAGCTCCCCTACCCCTCTCCTACAACAAGCTCCCCTCCCCTCTCCTACAACAAGCTCCCCTCCCCTCTCCTACAACAAGCTCCCCTACCCCTCTCCTACAACAAGCTCCCCCCCCCCTCTCCTACAACAAGCTCCCCTCCCCTCCCCTCTCCTACAACAAGCTCCCCTACCCCTCTCCTACAACAAGCTCCCCCACCTCTCCTCCAACAAGCTCCCTACCCCTCCCCTCTCCAACAACAAGCTCCCCCCCCCACTCCAACAACAAGCTCCCCTCCCCTACAACAAGCTCCCCTACCCCTCTCCTACAACAAGCTCCCCTACCCCTCTCCTACAACAAGCTCCCCTCCCCCTCTCCTACAACAAGCTCCCCTACCTCTCTCCTACAACAAGCTCCCCTACCCCTCTCCTACAACACCTCCCCTATATTACCGCTATCACTACCATAATTTCTCTGTTTAAGCCGCTGTCACACGAGCGCTTTTTCCGTCAATTTTCCATGAGCAAGTTTGTTCTCGTATTATTTTGGGACTTTTTTGCCCTGGTATCGGCAAGTAGACTGAAGGTAGATTATGTTAGGCGGCTGAATTCTGATGAAGTGTAATTATTGAAGCTTCCTGACCACAATTGCCCGTAAACATTGCTCGAAAAAGGCCTCGTGTGACTCCGGCTTTGCGCAGGGTGGTTTAACCCCTTCTGTTCCGGCGCCGTCTTTGTAAATTATAGTCTAGCTATATTTATATAATTATGTGCAGTTTTAGTAGGAGCTGTGTAAGTAAATAGGGTCAAGTGCGATAGTTTGAAGCCTGTTAATTGCGGGAGGCTCTGTTTAAACGAAATTAAATCGTCTAATAGTAGCCAGAATGTATTTAAAAGGACGGCACCGGTAGTGTAAGGTTTAATAGGAAGAGAGGGAGGGAGAGGGAGGGACAACAACAACAACAACAACAACAACAACACCACTCCACCATTCACACTGCCACTACCATCATTTTATCTAGCTGTACAGGGTCGCTTAAAAGGAAAGGAACCACTACTACTACCATCACTACTACTACCACCATCACTACTACTACCATCACTACTACTACCATCACCACTACTACCATCACTACTACTACCACCATCACTACTACTACCATCACTACTACTACCATCACTACTACTACCACCATCACTACTACTACCATCACTACTACTACTACCATCACCACTACTACCATCACTACTACTACCACCATCACTACTACTACCATCACTACTACTACCATCACTACTACTACCACCATCACTACTACTACCATCACTACTACTACCATCACTACTACTACCATCACTACTACTACCATCACTACTACTACCACCATCACTACTACTACCATCACCACTACTACCATCACTACTACTACCACCATCACTACTACTACCATCACTACTACTACCATCACTACTACTACCACCATCACTACTACTACCACCATCACTACTACTACCATCACCACTACTCCACCACCTTAAATTTTGTTTAATTTTAAAGACTCAGATGACATAACTTTTAGAATAAATAATTTGTATGGATCTTTTAATAGTATTTTTAGAAATTACAAACAAGTGAACAAAGATACAATGTTATTTCTGTTTAATTCTTACTGTCTACCAGATTATGGACTTCCCCTATGGAATCACGACAGTTCTTTTAATTCTAATGGTTTTAAAGCATTTTCAGTTGCATTTAATAAATCCCTTAAGCGTATTTGTGGCGTACCTCCCTACGCCAGCAGCCATATCACGGCAGCTCGATGCAAACAATTGCTACTCAATCATCATACAGCATTAGTTCAAGCACGATACTGCAAAAGAGTATTAAGGTCTCAAAATCCTATAATTAGGCATAATATTCCTATTATTAAAGAAGGTTTCATGGTTCAAAATGTGGTCAATTTGTTTCGAAAAACTTATAATGTAGATGTACTAGGAGAAAATCTAGATGTTTTGAGAGCCAGGATTGAGTGGGTACAAGGGCATGAGGACAGGCGAGGTCCATGTTCTATTATGGGTTTTAGCTCTTGAAGGGCGAACTATTATTTTTTAAACAGCGGTTATATGCAACAAATACGTCTTAGAAATTGCATTTTAATTGAATTCGATAATTTCATTATCGCATAACTTCCATCCTCATAATTGAGTTTTGAATGCATATATTTTTATAATATTTTATTTGATGATTTTATCCTGACTATCAGAAGCTAATATTGTAAATAGTTTGTATATATGAAATAATTTTGAATGTTTAATACATTTTGATTTAACTTTACTATAATTTGTATTGGATTATGTAATGTGTGTGTTTTGTACTGTGTACTGTACATATGTATTGCGAAATAAAGGAATTGATTGATTGATTGACTACTACCATCACTACTACTACCACCATCACTACTACTACCATCACCACTACTACCATCACTACTACTACCATCACTACTACTACCATCACCACTACTACCATCACTACTACTACCACCATCACTACTACTACCATCACCACTACTACCATCACTACTACTACCACCATCACTACTACTACCATCACCACTACTACCATCACTACTACTACCACCATCACTACTACTACCATCACCACTACTACCATCACTACTACTACCACCATCACTACTACTACCATCACTACTACTACCATCACTACTACTACCATCACTACTACTACCACCATCACTACTACTACCATCACTACTACTACCATCACTACTACTACCATCACTACTACTACCACCATCACTACTATACCATCACTACTACTACCATCACTACTACTACCACCATCACTACTACTACCATCACCACTACTACCATCACTACTACTACCACCATCACTACTACTACCATCACCACTACTACCATCACTACTACTACCACCATCACTACTACTACCATCACTACTACCACCACTACTACTACCATCACCACTACTACCATCACTACTACTACCATCACTACTACTACCATCACTACTACTACCACCATCACTACTACTACCATCACTACTACTACCATCACTACTACTACCACCATCACTACTACTACCACCATCACTACTACTACCACCATCACTACTACTACCATCACTACTACTACCATCACTACTACTACCACCATCACTACTACTACCATCACCACTACTACCATCACTACTACTACCATCACTACTACTACCATCACTACTACTACCATCACTACTACTACCATCACTACTACTACCATCACTACTACCATCACTACTACTATCACCACTACTACCATCACTACTACTACCATCACTACTACTATCACCACTACTACCATCACTACTACCATCACCACTACTACCATCACCACTACTACCATCACTATTACTACCATCACTACTACTACCATCACTATTACTACCATCACTACTACCATCACTACTACTACCATCACTACTACCATCACTACTACCATCACTACTTCTCTATCTATGTAGGGTGGTTTAAAAGGACTAGAACAGAGAGAGGTAGGGATGGAGGGAGGTAGGTAACGCTCCAGTAACCACCCTCTCTGACACAACCGGATGTGGGTGCTACCTGTTTTTGTCATATGGTCATCAGGGTTAGCTGGATGTGTGTGTGTGTGGGGGGGAGGGTGTATGTGTGGGGGTAATGTAAGTGTCTGTGTGTGTGTGTGTGGATGAGTATGTGTGGGGAAAATGTAAGTGTGTGTGTGTGTGTATTGGGAGGAGGGGACTGTATGTGTGGGGGGGGTGGGTGTATGTAAGAGTCTGTGTGTGTGGGTTGGTGTATGTGTGTGTGGGGAGGGGAGTGTATATGTGAGGGGAATGTAAGTCTGTGTGTGTGGGGGTTGGAGTATGTGTGTGGGGGAGGGGGGTGTATGTGTGGGGGGTATGTAAGTGTCTGTGTGTATGGGGTAGGTGTGGGTGTATTGGGGGAGGGGGGGGAGGCTCAAACAGTGGATGTAGTCAGGTACCATCAAAATCAATGGGAGGTTAATTGGGGGAAGGGAGAGAGAGAAAGGAAAGGGTTAAGAGAGGAGAGATTGGGGACATTAGAGGAGAGAGAGGGGGGGGGGAGAGGGACGGCATTGAAGGAGAAAGGGCGACATTGGAGGAAGGAAGGCGACATTGAAGGAGATATAGCGAAATTATAGGAGAGAGGAAGACATTTAAGGAAAGATAATGCCTCGTAGGAGAGAGACAGCACAGGCCACAAACTACAAACTGGATTATGTTCAATACAAGGGGAAACAGGCTATGCTGACCCATTGATCCTGAAGAGGCTGCTTGTGGCTCAACTATCACAACTAACCTATACAGAATACACTCAAAATGGTAACACAGGTGAGAGGCATTGCAAATAACAAGATTTTCTCCGCCCCACTCGGAAATAGTTGCTAGGCCAGAAGACAGGTGTGTTATGGCCTCAACAAGTAGAGTTTCAGGCTATAAGGAAGTTGGAGGCGTAAACATCAATATTAAGGGGAGACAGGCCGTTTTTCTGGATATTCTTTTCCCTCATGATTAGCCCCACTAGCTTCTTTTTTTTTAAGACGTTCGGCTCATTATTTTGGCGATTTTAATATCCTTAGCTCCATTTCGTTGTTCATTTTAAGACTTATCGTGCCATTTAGGTGTCGATTTTTCCCTGCCAAGCGATAGCGAGCCTGTACCTATAAGAAGAACCGGCTTTCAGCCGGGAAATTTTTCTATTGAAAAATGTAAAAATTTATCATGAGGAGGTGTCTAGGGGGTGTTTTTCTAAGTTTGAGGGAGGTCTAGCGAGGAAAAAAATAAATAAATAAATAAATTAATTAATAGACTAAAAAAAAAAAAAGTCTCCCCTTAAACAAATTAGTGTATTATTATAGACAGTGTGTGGAATTTGGGTGTATGTGTTCATAAATATACTACAACTGTATTGGACCTGGTATTTCTGCTAACTATTGATGCCTACAACTCCAACTTCCTTATAGCACAAACCAATATTGATGTCTACTACAACTCCAACTTCCTTATAGAACAAAACTCGCAAGTGGTGAATTGCGTGGAGGGTTGTCGTGGAAAAAGCCAGGGTGTCGAACAAAAGCCGAGTCCATTATTTTTAGCGTGGAGTATTGTTTAATGTTGTTTTTGTGCTTGCTCTGTCTTGAGTCGGCCACCCTCAAGACAAAAGGAAAAAAAATAATAAAAACAAAAAAAAAGGAAAAATGGGGATTGGGCCTGAGCATATAGATAGATAGATAGATAGATAGATAGATAGAGCATTGTATATGTAAAAGCAAAGGTATGGTTTATAGTTCAAATGATGTCTTTGGAAGATATACAATGGCCAAGACAATGCTATCTCATGTTCTTTTGCTTTATGCCTTCTTATATTAAGGGGAGGTATTTAGTGTGTTCCCTAGACCTCCATCAACCTTAAAATTACACCTCGAGTCCCTTTCAAGATAAATTTGTACATTTTTCGGTAGACAAATTTCCCGGCCAAAGGCCGGTTCCTCTTAAATTACAGGCTCGCTATCGCTCGCCAGGATAAAATAGACACCTGAATTGCACGAAAGGTCTTAAAATGGGGTGAAAGTTCTTAAAATCGCTAAACTAATGGGGAAAACGTTTTATAATATCAAAAGCAATGGGGCTAAACATGAGGGAGAAAGGAGTCAAGAAAACAATCCTTCAAGTGGAGACCTCGCCTTAATTCAAGTCTCTGAACACCATTGGAGCTCCTGTTTGACACCCTAAGCTAATTGACCACTTTGGAGTTTCAGGCAATAAGGAAGTTGGAACTGTAAACCTCGATGCGAAACATAAATGCAATAACGATGGTTTCTGATGGATAGAAAGTATGAGGGATAGAAAGTATGATGGCTAGAAAGTATGATGGATAGAAAGCATGATGGATAGAAAGTATGATGGATAGAAAGCATGATGGCTAGAAAGTATGATGGATAGAAAGTATGATGGCTAGAAAGCATGATGGCTAGAAAGTATGATGGATAGAAAGCATGATGGATAGAAAGTATGAGGGATAGAAAGTATGATGGCTAGAAAGCATGATGGATAGAAAGTATGATGGCTAGAAAGCATGATGGCTAGAAAGTATGATGGATAGAAAGCATGATGGATAGAAAGTATGATGGCTAGAAAGCATGATGGCTAGAAAGTATGATGGATAGAAAGCATGATGGATAGAAAGTATGATGGATAGAAAGTATGATGGATAGAAAGTATGATGGATAGAAAGCATGATGGATAGAAAGTATGGTGGATAGAAAGTATGATGGGTAGAAAGTATGATGGATAGATAGTATGATGGATAGAAAGTATGATGGATAGAAAGTATGATGGATAGATAGTATGATGGATAGAGAGTATGGTGGATAGAAAGTATGATGGATAGAAAGTATGATGGATAGAAAGTATGATGGATAGAAAGTATGATGGATAGATAGTATGATGGATAGAAAGTATGATGGATAGAAAGTATGATGGATAGAAAGTATGATGGATAGAAAGTATGATGGATAGATAGTATGATGGATAGAAAGTATGATGGATAGAAAGTATGATGGATAGAAAGTATGATGGATAGAAAGTATGATGGATAGAAAGTATGATGGATAGAAAGTATGATGGATAGAAAGTATGATGGATAGAAAGTATGATGGATAGAAAGTATGATGGATAGAAAGTATGATGGATAGAAAGTATGATGGATAGAAAGCATGATGGATAGAAAGTATGATGGATAGAAAGTATGATGGATAGAAAGTATGATGGATAGAAAGTATGGTGGATAGAAAGTATGAGGGATAGAAAGTATGAGGGATAGAAAGTATGATGGCTAGAAAGAATGATGGCTAGAAAGTATGATGGATAGAAAGCATGATGGATAGAAAGTATGATGGATAGAAAGTATGATGGATAGAAAGTATGATGGATAGAAAGTATGGTGGATAGAAAGTATGATGGATAGAAAGTATGATGGATAGAAAGTATGATGGATAGAAAGTATGATGGATAGAAAGTATGATGGATAGAAAGTATGATGGATAGAAAGTATGATGGATAGAAAGTATGATGGATAGAAAGTATGATGGATAGAAAGTATGATGGATTAGAAAGTATGATGGATAGAAAGTATGATGGATAGAAAGTATGATGGATAGAAAGTATGATGGATAGAAAGTATGATGGATAGAAAGTATGATGGATAGAAAGTATGATGGATAGAAAGTATGATGGATAGATAGTATGATGGATAGAAAGTATGATGGATAGAAAGTATGATGGATAGAAAGTATGACGGATAGAAAGTATGATGGATAGAAAGTATGATGGATAGAAAGCATGATGGATAGAAAGTATGATTATTATAAATGTAATGGGTTTATAATCGAGTCACTACAACTTCATTTTAGCTGGTAATTCTGCTAAATATCGATGTCTACGGCTCTAACTTCCTTATAGCCTGAAACTCGCAAGTGGTCAATTGAATACTGTTTACGTGTGTGTGTTAGAAATACCTATACCGGTAATTATCGTTCTCAAAGCGGGTATAACCATGGATGTTGAAATTCTAGGACATTACTTTCGATCGCCACTGTACCCTCCCATCCCCACAAGCGGATGTAGGGGCTGTAACAAATAACCTGTGGTCAGTGGGGGTGGGGGGGAGGGGTGAGGGGGGGGGGGGGGGGGGGGGAGGGGATGGGGGGGCAGTGGGAGAGGGGGAAAGGAAGTTATCATAAATTGAAGCGGTATCCCACGAGCGACCTTTCCCTCAACTGTCCCGTTACTGTGAAGGGGAGGTATTTAATTTGTTCCCTAGACCTCCATCAAACTTAAAATTACACCCCCTCGAGTCCCTTTCAAGATAAATTTGTAAATTTTTCAGTAGAAAAATGTCCCGGCCGAAGGCCGATTCCTCTTAAATTACAGGCTCCCTATCGCTCGCCAGGATAAAATAGACACCTGAATTGCACGAAAGGTCTTAATATGGGGTGAAAGTTATTAAAATCGCTAAACTAATGGGGCAAACTTTTTATAATATCAAAAGCAATGGGGCTAAACATGAGGGAGAAAGGGGTCAAGAAAACAATCCCTCAAGTGGAGACCTGCCCTTAACCCCTTGAAGCTCTGACGCGTTTTAGCAGTATATTTGTTGGCTGGCATTAGACGATTTTATGCAGGTTAGGAAGGTTCTGTGGGTGCTAAAAGGGTACAGACACGCTCAATCAACCCTCTGACTTCCATACACCCTTCCTAATCTGAATGAAATCGTCTAATAATTACCAGAAAACAGAAAAGAAATGCGTATTGGAGCTTGAAAGGGTTAAGAACATAATTGAATTCACACTTTATCCTATCCGATCCGAGAAACTGTTGGGCACTTAAAAAAAGCAGTAACTTAAACAGCAAGTAACATCGAGGGTTCGCCAGATTTGTTGTTGCTTGATTTCCTTGTGTACTCCTTTGTACACTCTCTCTCTAATGCCGCTGTCACACGAGCGATTTTTCCAGCAATTTTCGATGAGCAAGTTTATTCTCCTTCTATTTCGAGGCTCTTTCACATTGGGTTCAGAAACTAGAATTTAGGTAGAGTATGTTAGGGGGCTGAGTTTTGATACCGTTTACATTTTGAAGCTGCCAGACTACAATTATGCCTTTTGCCTCCCTCAATCACATAGAAAAAAGAAAAAAAAAATTGCTCGTAAAAATTGATGGAAAAATCGCTCGTGTGACACCGCCTTTACTACAGAGTCTCTTAAGCCGCTGTCACACGAGCGCTTTTTCCGTCAATTTTCCATGAGCAATTTTGTTCTCGTATTATTTAGGGACTTTTTCGCTCAGGTATCGGCAACTAGACTGAAGGTAGATTATTTTAGGCGGCTGAATTCTGATAAAGTGTCATTTTTGAAGGTTCCAGACCATAATTGCCCGTAAAAATTGCTCGAAAAAGGGCTCGTGTGACTCCAGCTTAATGCTAGTCTCCGGTTATGGTACTCGTGCGGAATGTGACGTTCACTGTCGTTCTCTCAGAGTTACCTTATTTGTGTAGCAGGTACTTGTGCAGGCGACTGTACATACATAAACACATACAGGTACAGTCGGGCTAATAAGTTATTTTTTAGCACCAATTGGTGTTTTGATCAATAATAATTGGTATCGGCAATATTTACACATGATTGAGATATACTGTTGTTGTTGTTGTTGTTGTTGTTGTTGTTCTTCCCCAAGCTGCCTGGCCGAACAGCCCCAAAGCCCCGAGCAATTCCAAGGCCATAACCGAGCGCCCCCACAGAACCCTCCCTGCCGACCACACTAAAGCCTGGGTGACCGAAGCCACTCCATGGCGGGGAGCTGAGGAGGGTGCGGAAACGCCCGGGAAACCAAAACCAAAGATATACTGTACAATCATGTTCCTACACTTACCCAACCTATTCAACATCTGACAGACATCAATACAGCACAGAGCAAGCCAAACGTAAATACAGCTGAGACATGACTTATGAGCGCCACTGTACACTCGGATGACATAGTTTCTAGCCCACTCATAAGAATTCCAGGACTGTTCTTTGTGCAAATATAACTATCTGGGCCGGATTTTCTATAATAACTTACTTGTCAATAAAGACTGTAGAATATAATGTTTTGTTGTTATATAAAAAAATCTATTCATAAAATCGTTTCCAGAGATATACTTCCAAAATTAGAAATAGGTCGAGTCCAGGAATATTTATGAGTGGGGTAGGGACTATGACATCCGGGTGTACAGCCGGCCTAATAAGTGATGTCTCGGCACCAATTATGTTTTGATCAATAATTGGTATCGCCAATATTTACACACGATTTTTTTTTTCGAGCTAGATATACAACCATGTTCCTACACTTACCCACCCTATTCAACATCTGACAGACATTAATACAGCACAGAGCGAGCCAAACGTAACGACAGCTGATACATGACTTATTAACACCACCTCTTTCTCCCTCACGTTTAGCACCATTGCTTTTGAGATTTTAAGACGTTTGCTTCATTAGTTTGGCGATTTTAAGAACTTTCGCCCCATTTCTGTCAATGTTAAGACCTTTCGTGCCCTTTAGGTGTCGAGTTTTTCCTGGCGAGCGATAGCGAGCCTGTAATTTAAGAGGAACCGGCCTTTGGCCAGGACAGTTTTCTATTGAAATATGTAGAAATTGATGTTTTAAAAGGGGTCTACGGAGTGTGTAATTTTAAGCTTGATGGAGGTCTAGGGAACACACTAAAAACCTCCCCTTAAATGAATGAGTGTAGAAGTACTTGTGCAGGAGAGTGTACATCAATAAACACATACACACATACCGGTACTGTACGGTCGCGCTAATAAGTCATGTCCCAGCTGTCATTACGTTTGGCTCGCTCTATACTGTTTTAATGTCTGTCAGATGTTGAATAGGGTGGGTAAGTGTAGGAACATGTTTGTATATTTCACTCGATATGAAGAAATGAAGCTTTGATATTGCTGATACCAATTATTGATGAAAACATACTTGGTGCCGAGACATCACTATTAGGCCAACTGTACATACATATATTTAGGAATAACTAGATGTACAGTAGATGGAAAAGGTTCGCTATCCTAACTCACCACTCCACTCTTGTGACTTACATAGAGGGTGTGGCCTGTACAGAGGAAGTGGCTTGTCGGTGCTATTGTAATTATTGGTGTTGTTGTTTTTGTTGTTGATGTGGTTGTTGTTGTTGTTGTGGTTGTGGTTGTTTTTGTTGTGGTTGTTGTTGTTGTGGTTTGTTTTTGTTGTTGTTGTTGTTGTTGTTGTTGTTGTTGTTGTTGTTGTGGTTGTGGTTGTTTTTGTTGTTGTTGTTGTTGTTGTTGCTGATGTTGTTGTTGTGGTTGTTTTTGTGTTGTTGTTGTGGTTGTTTTTGTTGTTGTTGTGGTTGTTTTTGTTGTTGTTGTTGTGGTTGTTGTTGTTGGTGTTGTTGCTGTTGTGGTTGTTTTTGTTGTTGTTGTTGTTGTTGTTACTGTTGTTGTTGTTGCTGTGGTTGTTGTTGTTGTTGTGGTTGTTGTAGTTGTGGTTGTTTTTGTTGTTGTTGATGTTGTTGTTGTTGTTGTTGTGGTTGTTGTTGTTGTTGATGTTGTTGTGGTTGTTGTTGTTGTTGTTGTTGTGGTTGTTGTTGTTGTTGTTGTAGTTGTTGTTGGTGTTGTTGTTGTGGTTGTTGTTGGTGTGGCTGTGTTGTTGTTGTTGTTGTGTTGTTGTTGTTGTTGTGTTGTTGTGTTGTTTGTTGTTGTTGTTGTTGTTGTTGTTGTGGTTGTTGTTGTGGTTGTTGTTGTTGTTGTTGTGGTTGTTGTTATTGTTGTGGTTGTTGTTATTGTTGTTGTGGTTGTTGTTATTGTTGTGGTTGTTGTTATTGTTGTGGTTGTTGTTCTTGTTGTGGTTGTTGTTGTTGTTGTGGTTGTGGTTGTTGTTGTTGTGGTTGTTGTTGTTGTTGTTTTTGTTGTTATTGTAATTGTTGTTGTTCTAGTGGTGGTGGTGGTAGATGTAGCTTTACCCTTTCAGTAATAGAACGGCTTCTTTCTACTTCAATCAGGATATCATTAGATGGATTTATTCAGCTTTGGAAGGCCACCTAGACCCCCTTTCAAGATAAATTTGTACATTTTTCGATAGAAAAAAAATCCAACTAAAGGTCAATTCCTCTTAATTTACAGGCTCGCTATCGCTCGCCAGGAAAAAATCGACATCTAAATGACACGAAATGTCTTAATATTGACAAAGGAAGTGGGGCGTAAGATCTTAATATTGCCAAACAAATGGGCTGAACGTCCTAAAATCTGAGAGAGGGGGTATTGGAAAGTGTGTGTGCATGCGTGTGGCTGCTAATATTGTCATAGTGGGTTAATGATGGTAATGGACTCTGTTGCAGCAGTGATGGTGGTGGTAGATGATTGTATGTTCAGTTATTGGACAGGTGATTGTAGGTTTATGGGGAGGTGTTTAGTTTGTTCCCTGGACCTCCATCAAGTTTAAAGTTACACCCCCTACACCCCCTTTCAAGATAAATTTGTACATTTTTCGATAGAAAAATTTCTCCGGCGAAGCCGGATTTCTCCTTACAATGCTGGCTCGCTATCGCTCGCCAAGAAGAAATCGACACCTGGATGGGGATAAACATCATAAACATTTGGCTGAATGGGACCGAATGGATACAAGCCAGAGAAAGAGAGAACAGGAGAGAGAATAAAAGCAGGGCACCCCCCTTAATTCTAGTGAGGGAGTATTGGAAAGTGTGTTCGTGTGGTAGCTAATATTGTGATAGTTGGATAATGGTGGTAATTGTCTCTATTGCAGTAGTGATGGTGGTGGTGGATTGTATGTTCAGTTATTGGGGCAGGTGTAGTTGTGGTGGGAGTATAGGAAAACGTGTGTGTGTGTGTGTGTGTGTGTGTGTGTGTGTGTGTGTGTGTGTGTGTCAGTAAGCAATAGGGTATACCAAAGCATTCATATTAATTTTGGAATATGGGTCACTCGCTAAAACTGCAATTCGTCATTTCTCGGGCTCATGTTATCTCTCTCTCTCTCTCTCTCTCTCTCTCTCTCTCTCTCTCTCTCTCTCTCTCTCACACACACACATACAGATGTAAGTTGTCAGTCAGTTATATTACAGTATATACAGTATATATATATACTGTTTATATATATCCACATTCTCCCTTCTCTCTCTTTAGTTTGTTTCATAATAACACGCCATTACTCTCTGACATGGTCAATAGTTCGCTCTCTCTCTCTCTCTCTCTCTCTCTCTCTCTCTCTCTCTCTCTCTCTCTCACACACACACACACATCACAGGTACCCAATATCGGTTAATTAAATATCCCGGGTCGGTGTTCCTCCCGCTCCCACAGGAACAGCGTTGGCTGGGGGCCCGATATTAAGGGAGGACGCTAGTGTTTTTATTTTGCTCTGTATATTTATGCATTAACTTTATTTGTTTAGTGTCCTCGCTAGACCTCCATCAAACTTACAAAAACTCCCCCCAAGAACCCCTTTTAAGATATAGTTGTACATTTTTCGGTAGACAATTTTTCCAGCCGAAGGCCAGTTCCTTCTAAAATTACAGGCTCGCTATCGCTCGCCAGGAAAAAATCAACACCTAAATGGCACGAAAAACCTTAATATTGACAGAGAAATAGGGCGAAAGGACTAAAAATCGCCAAACTAGCGAAACGAAAGTCTTAAAATCTCCGAACTGATATGCTAAACATGAGGAAGAAAGGGGTCCAGAACAAGCGACTACCTTCCCCTGAAAAGAAGGCCGGGACACAAAACTAGTTACTCAATTTTATTCCATAGTTAAATTTTATTTGCTGCCATGGATTATAATGTTCCTTCATTATTGTGTGCTAACCGAAGCCACATGCCCGCCATTTTGTGTCCAATGTGTTTGATGGAGCCTAAATATTATAAGTCAATGTGTCCATAAACATTCTTGCCAGGCCCTATTATTGCCATATCAAATCCTTACCGGTACTGTCTCTACCTATTGCTCTTGAACCTACTCGCTGACTAATTATCTACTCTTGAACCTACTCGCTGACTAATTATCTACTAATTATCTACTCTCTAATGCATTAATTAATATTCAACCGTGCTTCATTTCAACCTACTTACAAAATGGTTGTAGCTATCACAATACTGTTAGTGTGAACTGGTTCAAGGTCTTTTACTATGAAAAAGTGAGTTGATAGAGTAGCCTACAGGTATATACCGTATATATATACAGTACTGTATATATATATATATATATATATATATATATATATATATATATATATATATATATATATACAATATATATATATATATATATATATATATATATATATATATATATATATATATATATATATATATATATATATATATATATATATAATATATATATATATATATGTATATATATATATATATATATATATATATATATATATATATATATATATATATATATATAATTATGTATATATACTGTATATATGTAAAATTTGACCCAAGATTTTCACCCTCAATTTTCACTAAAGCTGATGGCACAGTCAAGCATTGTTATATTCATGGCGGCCGTACCCATGATGCCCATCAATTGTTTTTGGTATATTTGTAAATATTTGTAATTTTGTATATTTGTAATTGGTTAGTGCATCTTACTTTGGTGAACACAAACGAAAGCTGAAGGTACGAGTTTTGGAGCACCAGCGTGAGCCTTATAGAACTAATTACCCGGTACCCCAGCAAACACGATCGGCAATTAAAAAAACAAAAAACACAGAGATTCAACCAACGCGTCATGTCACTGAATGAACAGCTATGATTCTGTTATTCTTTGCACACGCGCAAAAGATAGCACCAAAATCCTAGCTGAGTCCAAACAAAATAACTCCATATGATAACAAATATAGGCTTTATTTACTTGTCTTACATATGTTCACTATTTCAATTACACATATATTATAAATTTGTAAACCTTTGTCTTTTGTTACCTATACTTACTTCTACCGTGATCTCCTGTCGATATAAACACATTCTTCTGTGTCTCCATATACATTAACCCTCTCCGACATATGACGCGATTTTGAGCCTATTAGGGATACTTTAAAACCTTTGTTACCATCAGGGGTATTTAGAAACCTTTAGTTTAGTTACTTCAACCTCTGCAGTTGTCTTTGAGTTAGCTGTGTTGAGCCTATTAGGGATACTTTAAAGCCTTTGTTCCCCAATGGGGTATTTAGAAACCTTTACTTTAGTTACTTCAACCACTGCAGTTGTCTTTGAGTTAGCTGTGTTGAGCCTATTGGGGATACTTTAAAGCCTTTGTTACCATCAGGGGTATTTAGAAACCTTTAGTTTAGTTACTTCAACCTCTGCAGTTGTCTTTGAGTTAGCTGTGTTGAGGCCTATAGGGATCTTAAAGCCTTTGTTACCATCAGGGGTATTTAGAAACCTTTAGTTTAGTTACTTCAACCTCTGCAGTTGTCTTTGAGTTAGCTGTGGGCAGAAAACTAATTTTGGAGAGATAATTATAAGAGTGAGCGAACTCTATTTCTTATTGCTAATCTGGCAACCTCTGCGTCATATGAGTCTGAAGGGGTTAACTTTAAAAAGGATTCCTTAGGCATATTCTGGACCCTTTTCGAAAATTATCTTTAAGATCATGTTGAGTTTAAGGGGAGTTTTTTAGTTGATGCCCTAGACTTCCATCAAGCTTAAATTTACTCCCCCTAGACCCCCTTTCAAGATAAATTTGTACATTTTTCGGTAGAAAAATGTCACGGCCGAAGGCCGGTTCCCCTTAAATTACAGGCTCGCTATCGCTCGCCAGGAAAACTGCGACACCTAAATACCGCGAATAGTCTTAAAATTGACAGAAATGGGGCGAGGGTTCTTAAAATCGCCCAACTAATGGGGCAAGCGTCTTAAAATCTCAAAAGCAATGGGGCTAAAAATGAGGGAGAAAGGGATCCAGAAAGAAAACAAAATCCTCCAGGTGGAAATCTCCCCTTAACCCGTTCCATAATCTATTGATCAAATATCGCTACGGTAACTTGCTAAGGTCAGATCGTAACGTTCACATTTGTAATGCTTGTGTTTTGGTAGGCTTACAACTTAGGGGGAGGTTTCTAGTTTGTTGCCTACTCCTCCAGCAATCTTAAATTTTCACCCCCTTGACCCTCATTCAAGATAAATTTTTAAATTTTTCGGTAGAAAAATGTTCCGGTCGAAGGCCGATTACTCTTAAATTACAGGCTCGCTATCGCGCGCCAGGATAAAATCGACACCTAAATGGCACGAAAGGTCTTAAAATTGACAAAATGGGGCGGAAATTCTTAAAAATCACCAAACTAATGGGGCAAACGTCTTAAAATCTCAAAAGCAATGGGGCTAGACATGAGGGAGAAAGGGGTCAAGAAAAAAGTCCCTCAAGTGAAAATCTCCCCTTAACCTATGTACATTTCAGTCTCATTTTGACGTCTGTAAATTATCCTTATTTACTGTTTCATAATTAGCTTTGTGAACCAGAAGTTAGGATAGCAAAATTGATTATATTGTCATGACGATAAAATGGCCATTTATGAGGCTGATTCATTATGACAAGTGGATGAATTAGGTGGAAGGGAAACAGAGGAAAAATCTTGAATTCGATATTTCTCTTACGTTTCGGGCTACACAGAACCTAAAGATGGGTTTTGCGTAGCCCGAAACGTAAGAAAAATACAGAATTCAAGCTCTTTCCTGTGTTTCCCTGCCAGCTAATCCATATACTTTTATGTATTGAATAAAAAAATATACTGAGGCCACATACGGACCTAATACATCATATGCAACTTTACATATATACTGCACACAAACACACATACAGTAGGCCTTGGTAGGAAACAGAATAGAAACTGTTAAATCCACAGACAGACAAACTACGGTAACAAATATACACACACACACACACACACACACACACACACACACACACACACACAGACACACACCCACACACACACACACACTTACAGAACAGTAAAAATATAAGAAAATCAAAATAATTCATTAATTTATTGAAGAAAGACAAAAATATAAATATGAATGAAAGAAAAAAATAGAAAGAAAGAAGGAAAGACAAATTAAGACATAATAATACATATAATCCCAGAAGAGCGGTCCACAGATAAGCTATGGATGGACAAACCCGACGAATGGAGTTAGAAGCGTGGAAACATTGATGAATGGCCGGAGGGAGGGGTGGGTGGGTGGGTGGGGGGATTTGGGGAAGATAAAGGGGGGATGGGGGATTAAAATAAGGGTGTGGCGAGGGGGGGAGGGGGGAGAGAGAGAGAGAGAGAGAGAGATTTGCAGATTTACATACAGTAGATTTGCGTAGATACAATGGCCACACAGATTTACGATCCCTGCGAGGTAGCCAGGACTAGTAGAGATAGCAACCCTAAGAAAACGAGAAAGTGGAAGGGAAGGATAGCAAATATAAAGAGAGAGAGAGAGAGTGAGAGAGACAGGTGGCGAGGGAGTGTGAAGGGGTATTATCTTACAAGCTTAACCACGCTACTTCCTTTCACTTCTAGCTCTTCTCCCTCCCTTATTTAATTCATATATATATATATATATATATATATATATATATATATATATATATATAGGAGGAAAAGAATGACGAGGGACGTAACAACCAACATCTTTATTACACACATTTTCAAACGTTTCGACATATAGTGTATGCCATCATCAGTGACCTAAAAGTGAACAAAAACGAAAACATTAATTTATTGAGGGATATAAAGTCTGTAAATTTAAATCTGAGTAATGCTAAAACCTAAAACTAAATAAAATGAAAGGTATAAATACTAAACATTTAAATTTGAAAACATATGGGGGATTAGGCAACCCTTAAGGGGAAAGCAGAAGTCGAAATATTGAGTTTAGGTTGAATTTTCTTAATGTGAAGGGATTCCAAAATTGTCAAGTTTATAGAAGAGCAACTATCAATGATTTTAAAGTTGTCCTTGTTTAGCGGAATTTGACATACCTTAGTGCAATGGTCCCTCACAGCAGAGTGAGGAGGGTTTGTGAATGGTTGACCCGTCCTGTAAGACTGACCTAAATGCTCATCAACTCGAGTCTTAAGTGAGCGAACAGTGCTGCCCACATATCCCGCTTGGCAACTGGGACAATTAAAACTATAAACAATTGACGAGCGCAGGATGTACTGGATCATTCTTTGATAAACAACTAGGCAGATTGTGAACTTAAACAGGTAAATTTAAAGATCCCAAAATTTATTAAGGTAATCTCAAGTAAGGAGGTTATTATTTTTGGTCCAATCACCTAGATAAGGAATGCAAGAAATAATAACGTCTCTTGAGATTACCTTACTTAAATTTTACCCAGACAAGATCTTTAAATTCATACCTGTTAATAAGTTCACAATTGTTCATTTTTTCATCAAAGACCGCCTCCAGACAACCTACGCTCGTCAATTGTTTATAGTTTTAATTGTCCCAGTTGCCAAGCGGGATATGTGGGCAGCACTGTTCGCTCACTTAAGACTCGAGTTGATGAGCATTTAGGTCAGTCTTACAGGACGGGTCAACCATTCACAAACCCTCCTCACTCTGCTGTGAGGGACCATTGCACTAAGGTATGTCAAATTCCGCTAAACAAGGACAACTTTAAAATCATTGATAGTTGCTCTTCTATAAACTTGAGAATTTTGGAATCCCTTCACATTAAGATAATTCAACCTAAACTCAATATTTCGACTTCTGCTTTCCCCTTAAGTGTTGCCTAATCCCCCATATGTTTTCAAATTTAAATGTTTAGTATCTATACATTTATTTTATTTAGTTTTAGGTTTTAGCGTTACTCAGATTTAAATTTACAGACTTTATATCCCTCAATAAATTAATGTTTTCGTTTTTGTTCACTTTTAGGTCACTGATGATGGCATACACTATATGTCGAAACGGTTGAAAATGTGTGTAATAAAGATGTTGGTTGTTACGTCCCTCGTCATTCTTTTCCTCCTGAAGTTGAGATTCCCCAGGAACGCTCCCATTTCCGATATATATATATATATATATATATATATATATATATATATATATATATATAAAAAAGTATACCATATATGAAATAAAAGGCAATAGTTACGTGCTGTGTTGATATAAGCAAGTAAAGCGGACTAAAAATTATCTATAGCAAAAATATGAGCTGGAACTCCGAAATATTTAATTAAGCACATAATGATGACGGAACATTAGAATACTTAATGATGACGGAACATTAGAATACTTAATGATGACGGAACATTAGAATACTTAATGATGACGGAACATTAAAATACTTAATGATGACGGAACATTAGAATACTTAATGATGACGGAACATTAGAATACTTAATGATGACGGAACATTAGAATACTTAATGATGACGGAACATTAGAATACTTAATGATGACGGAACATTAGAATACTTAATGATGACGGAACATTAGAATACTTAATGACGGAACTTTAGAATACTTAATGATGACGGAACATTAGAATACTTAATGATGACGGAACATTAGAATACTTAATGATGACGGAACATTAAAATACTTAATAATGACGGAACATTAGAATACTTAATGATGACGGAACATTAAAATACTTAATGATGACGGAACATTAGAATACTTAATGATGACGGAACATTAGAATACTTAATGATGACGGAACATTAGAATACTTAATGATGACGGAACATTAGAATACTTAATGATGACGGAACATTAGAATACTTAATGATGACGGAACATTAGAATACTTAATGATGACGGAACATTAGAATACTTAATGATGACGGAACATTAGAATACTTAATGATGACGGAACATTAGAATACTTAATGATGACGGAACATTAGAATACTTAATGATGACGGAACATTAGAATACTTAATGATGACGGAACATTAGAATAATAATTATAATCAAAGGTTATTACTTATGAACGAGGAGCGAAAGTATAATTACAGTGAGCCTAATAGGTCCGTAGTATAATTACAGTGAGCCTAATAGGTCCGTAGTATAATTACAGTGAGCCTAATAGGTCCGTAGTATAATTACAGTGAGCCTAATAGGTCCGTAGTATAATTACAGTGAGCCTAATAGGTCCGTAGTATAATTTCAGTGAGGCTAATAGGTCCGTAGTATAATTACAGTGAGGCTAATAGGTCCGTAGTATAATTACAGTGAGCCTAATAGGTCCGTAGTATAATTACAGTGAGGCTAATAGGTCCGTAGTATAATTACAGTGAGCCTAATAGGTCCGTAGTATAATTACAGTGAGGCTAATAGGTCCGTAGTATAATTACAGTGAGCCTAATAGGTCCGTAGTATAATTACAGTGAGCCTAATAGGTCCGTAGTATAATTACAGTGAGCCTAATAGGTCCGTAGTATAATTACAGTGAGCCTAATAGGTCCGTAGTATAATTACAGTGAGCCTAATAGGTCCGTAGTATAATTACAGTGAGCCTAATAGGTCCGTAGTATAATTACAGTGAGCCTAATAGGTCCGTAGTATAATTACAGTGAGCCTAATAGGTCCGTAGTATAATTACAGTGAGCCTAATAGGTCCGTAGTATAATTACAGTGAGCCTAATAGGTCCGTAGTATAATTACAGTGAGCCTAATAGGTCCGTAGTATAATTACAGTGAGCCTAAAGGTCCGTAGTATAATTACAGTGAGCCTAAAGGTCCGTAGTATAATTACAGTGAGCCTAAAGGTCCGTAGTATAATTACAGTGAGCCTAATAGGTCCGTAGTATAATTACAGTGAGCCTAATAGGTCCGTAGTATAATTACAGTGAGCCTAATAGGTCCGTAGTATAATTACAGTGAGCCTAAAGGTCCGTAGTATAATTACAGTGAGCCTAAAGGTCCGTAGTATAATTACAGTGAGCCTAATAGGTCCGTAGTATAATTACAGTGAGCCTAATAGGTCCGTAGTATAATTACAGTGAGCCTAATAGGTCCGTAGTATAATTACAGTGAGCCTAATAGGTCCGTAGTATAATTACAGTGAGCCTAAAGGTCCGTAGTATAATTACAGTGAGCCTAATAGGTCCGTAGTATAGGGAGAGGGAAGAGAGGACGGCAATTAAGGGTATGGGGACCGGTTTTTTGGTCTATTAATTAACATATATATACCATATATTTTTTAGTTTCCTCCCTAGACCTCCATCAAGCTTAGAAATACACCCCCTAGACCCCCCTTCAAGATAAATTTGTACATTTTTTGGTAGAAAAATGTCCCGGCCAAAACCGGTTTCTCTTAAAATTATAGGCTCGCCAGGAAAATATCGACACCCAAATGGCACGAAAGGTCTTAATATTGACAAAGAGATTGGGCGAAAGGGCTTAAAATCGACAAACTAATAAAATGAATGTCTGAAAATCTCAAAACCAATATGCTAAACATGAGGGAGAAGGAGGTCCAGGAGAAACGAGTATTACCCCCTTAAGGAGGTGGGGTGGGGGGAGTAGTACCCCCTTAAGGAGGGGGGGGGGGGGGAGTAGTACCCCCTTAAGGAGGTGGGGTGGGGGGAGTAGTACCCCCTTAAGGAGGTGGGGTGGGGGGAGTAGTAGTACCCCCTTAAGGAGGTGGGGTGGGGAGAGTTGTACCCCCTTAAGGAGGTGGGGTGGGGGGAGTAGTACCCCCTTAAGGAGGTCGGTAGGGGAGAGTAGTACGCCCTTAAGGCCGTGGGGTGGTGGGCGTAGGACCCCCGTAAGGAGGTGGGGTGGGGGGAGTAGATCCCCCTTAAGGAGGTGGGGTGGGGGGAGTAGTACCCCCTTAAGGAGGTGGGGTGTGGGGAGTAGTACCCCCTTAAGGAGGTTCGGTGGGGGAAGTAGTCCCCCCTTAGGGGGGGGGGGGGGGGGGAGTAGTACCCCCTTAAGGAGTTGGGGTGTGGGGAGTAGTACCCCCTTAAGGAGGTGGGGTGTGGGGAGTAGTACCCCCTTAAGGAGGTTGGGTGGGGGGAGTAGTACCCCCTTAAGGAGGTGGGGTGTGGGGAGTAGTACCCCCTTAAGGAGGTGGGGTGTGGGGAGTAGTACCCCCTTAAGGAGGTGGGGTGGGGGGAGTAGTACCCCCTTAAGGAGGTGGGGTGTGGGGAGTAGTACCCCCTTAAGGAGGTGGGGTGGGGGGAAGGTTTTTATTCTTGGAACCCCCTTCTCCCTTATGTTAAGCCCCATTATTTTTTAGATCTTATGACGTTCGTCCCATTAGTTAGTCGATTTTATAGAGCTTTCACCCCATTTCTTTGTCAATATTGAGAGCTTCTGTGCCTTTTAGGTGTCGATTTTTATGCTGGCAAGTGATAGCGAGCTTGTAATTTCAGAGAAAGCAACCTTTGGCCGGGGTATTTTTCTACCGAAAAAAATTACAAATTCATCTTGTAAGAGGGTCTTGGAAGTGTTCTTTTAACCCACTGGACCCCAGCGACGCAGGTGCGTTGCCTATGTATGTAACCCACAGCCCCAGCGACGCGCGTTATGCGTCGCCTATGTATGTAACTCACTGGACCCCAGCGATGCGCGTTATGCGTCGCCTATGTATGTAACCCACAGTCTTAGCGACGCAGTGTATATGACCGCGTTAATTATTCTTGTCGTATGGCACCTAAATGGTTCAGATTTGTATGGGAACTACTTTAGGATCCCGCGGAAAAATACCGATGGTTGGCAAACCCCCAAGTCCAGTTGCGTGTTTGTGGGCACGCGCAGGAGTGATAGGCCAGTATACCGCCTACCCATCAGCCAATGATGGCGGTGACCCCCACCCGTCCCCCAGGACCCCCAAATGAACTAGGTCAGCGGTTTTACGTGGTTTTTACTTCATTACTTATCCACCCAATGTGTTTTCAGGAGAAAAAAAATATATCGAAATTTGGCTGGGCCTGGTGTGTCAATTATTATGATAGTCCTTGGGGTCCAGGGGTTAAGCTTGATGGAGGAACTAAAACAAAACTAGATAAATAAATAGAACAAAAATTACCCCGCTTAAGAGGAGGTATTTAGTTTGTTCCCTAGACCTCCATCAAGCTTAAAATTACACCCCCTAGAGTCCCTTTCAAGATAAATTTGTACATTTTTCGGTAGAAAAATTTCCCGGCCGAAGGCCGGTTCCTCTTAAATTACAGGCTCGCTATCGCTCGCCAGGATAAAATCGACACCTGAATTGCACGATAGGTATTAATATGGGGTGAAAGTTCTTAAAATCGCTAAACTAATGGGGCAAACGTTTTATAATATCAAAAGCAATGGGGCTAAACATGAGGGAGAAAGGGGTCCAGAAAAAAATCCCTCAGTTGGAAATCTCCCCTTAATGCATGGGGGAAAAAAAAAATAAAATAATTCCTGTATATATGAACTAAGAGAACATGGATGGAAAGTAAAAAAGTAAAAAAAAAATATATATATGCAATACCCGGTACACTATATATATATATATATATATACCTCAGTTACATAATATATATAGTGCATATTTGTGTATCAGAGGCAGAGGGATAGGAGAGAAACAATGGATTTAAGGGGAGATGGTCTGTTTTTCTGGACACCCTCCCTTCTCCATCATGCTTAGCCCCTTTAGTTTTCAGATTTTTCAGATTAAATGACGTTCAGGCCATTCATTACCTTGGCGGTTTAAAGACCTTTTGCCCCAATTAGTTTTCAATATAAACACTTTTCGCGCCATTTATGTGTCGATTTTTTTTCCTGGCGAGCGATAGCGAGCCTGTAACTTACGAAGGAACCGGCCTTCGGTCGGGACATTTATCTACCGAAAAATTTACAAATTCATCTTGAAAGGGGGTCTAGGGGGTTTTAAGCTTGATGGAGGACTAGGGAGGAAACTAACAAAAATATTAAAAATATACATAGGCCTACATGAGGATACATAGGCCTATATGAGGATACATAGGCCTACATGAGGATACATAGGCCTACATGAGGATATACATATACATAGGCCTACATGAGGATACATAGGCCTACATGAGGATATACATATACATAGGCCTACATGAGGATACATAGGCCTATATGAGGATACATAGGCCTACATGAGGATATACATAGGCCTACATGAGGATACATAGGCCTACATGAGGATATACATATACATAGGCCTACATGAGGATACATAGGCCTATATGAGGATACATAGGCCTACATGAGGATATACATAGGCCTACATGAGGATACATAGGCCTACATGAGGATATACATATACATAGGCCTACATGAGGATATACATAGGCCTATATGAGGATATACATATACATAGGCCTACATGAGGATATACATATACATAGGCCTACATGAGGATACATAGGTCTACATGAGGATATACATATACATAGGCCTACATGAGGATACATAGGCCTATATGAGGATACATAGGCCTACATGAGGATATACATAGGCCTACATGAGGATATACATAGGCCTACATGAGGATATACATAGGCCTACATGAGGATACATAGGCCTACATGAGGATATACATAGGCCTACATGAGGATACATAGGCCTACATGAGGATATACATATACATAGGCCTACATGAGGATATACATAGGCCTATATGAGGATATACATAGGCCTACATGAGGATATACATAGGCCTACATTAGGATACATAGGCCTACATGAGGATATAAAAACGCATATCTCCGTTTAAAGTAAAAAAAATGCTACAAGACACTACATACCCCAGTTACATATGCTACAAGACACTACATACCCCAGTTACATATATGCTACAAGACACTACATACCCCAGTTACATATATGCTACAAGACACTACATACCCCAGTTACATATATGCTACAAGACACTACATACCCCAGTTACATATATGCTACAAGACACTACATACCCCAGTTACATATATGCTACAAGACACTACATACCCCAGTTACATATATGCTACAAGACACTACATACCCCAGTTACATATGCTACAAGACACTACATACCCCAGTTACATATATGCTACAAGACACTACATACCCCAGTTACATATATGCTACAAGACACTACATACCCCAGTTACATATATGCTACAAGACACTACATACCCCAGTTACATATATGCTACAAGACACTACATACCCCAGTTACATATATGCTACAAGACACTACATACCCCAGTTACATACAGTATATGCACAGAGGTCAGAGGGATAGGAGAGAGATGGATTGTATATAAATAAGTTATACGAGACACTACATACCCCAGATACATATATACACAGAGGTCAAGGGGATGTGTGCATGGATGGATAAAGGGGGAGGGACGATTGCTTACATAATAAACGAACGGAGACCTGCAGATGACTAGGGCAGCTGGAGGGGGACCATTATATTTATTGATAACAGTGAAATACAGATCGACATATACACACACACACACACACATACACACATACACACACACACACACACACACACACACATATAGCGTAGGAACTAATTTATTTATAATGTTCACAAGCTAAAATATAACATATATTAATAAACAAAACAGCTGAACACTATAATTATATAACTCTCTGTTTAGGATCCTATGTTGAAATATGGCCTGAAGATGGATGTGTGATACGTCCGAAAATTTGCAAATAAATCGTTTTCAACATGTGTAGTGTTGTGGTTCTTGTCCTACACTTCATGTACAAAATTATATATATATATATATACTGTATATGGTCCCTAGATATCCATCAAGCTTAAGATTACACCCCCTTGAGCCCCTTTCAAGATAAATTTGTACATTTTTCGGTAGAAAAATGTCCCGGCTGAAAGCCGGTTCCTCTTAAATTACAGGCTCGCTATCGCTCGCCAGCAAAAAATCGACACCTAAATGGCACGAAAGGTCTTAAAATTGACAGAAATGGGTCGAAAGTTCTTAAAACCGTCAAAATAATGGGGCGAACGTCTTAAAATTAGAAAAAAAAAGCAATGGGGTTAAACATGCGGGAGAAAGGCGTCAAGAAAAAAATCCCTCGAGTGTCAAAATCTCCCCTTAAGACACGAGAGAGAATAATTATAACCTTACACAGTAGTTGTTAACCCCTTCAATAAAACCGAGTCTTTAGAATATTGGACTCACTATCAAGCAACGCATTTTGTTTGTTTTACAGGAGTCTGACAAAAACAAACTTCAGCCATAGATAACAATAGCTTTATTCTGGCGGTAGATATGCGACAGTTAAGGGGAGATTTCCACTTGAGGGATTTTTTTCTGGACCCCTTTCTCTCCCTCGTGTTTAGCCCCATTGCGTTTGAGATTTTAAGACCTTCGCCCTAGTAGTTTGGATATTTTAAGACAGTTTGCCCCATTTCTGTCAATTTTAAGACCTTTCGTGCCGTTAAGGTGTCGATTTTTTCCTGGCGAGCGATAGCGAGCCTGTAATTTAAGAGCAACCGGCCTCCGGCCCGGACATTTTTCTACCGAAAAATGTACAAATTTATCTTGAAAGGGGGTCTAGGGGGTGTAATTTTAAGCTTGATGAAAAAGTAGGGAACAAACTAAATACCTCCCCTTAAAGATACTGAGCCGTGAACTAATTAACAACCCCCCTCATTTACGTTCAGCCTAATAATACTAATAATACTAATAATAATACTAATAATACTAATAATACTAATAATAATACTAATAATACTAATAATAATAATACTAATAATAATAATACTAATAATACTAATAATAATACTAATAATAATAATACTAATAATAATAATAATAATACTAATAATACTAATAATAATAATAATACTAATAATACTAATAATAATAATAATAATAATAATACTAATAATAATAATAATACTAATAATACTAATAATAATAAACTAATAATAATATACTAATAATAATAAACAAATAATAATAATAATAATAATAATACTAATACTAATAATACTAATAATACTAATAATACTAATAATACTAATAATACTAATAATAATACTAATAATAATAATACTAATAATAATAATAATACTAATAATACTAATAATAATAATAATAATAATACTAATAATACTAATAATAATAATAATAATAATAATACTAATAATAATAATAATAATACTAATAATACTAATAATTACCCGGCTGGAGGAAATATAATATACCTTCGATATCATTGTTTTAAAGGCGGGACGGTTGTTTTTCTAGCTCCCCTTCTCCCTCATGTCTAGCCTCATTCGTCTTGACATATGAAGACGTTCGCCAGACTAGTTTGGCGATTTTAAGACCATTTACCCCATTTCTGTCAACTTTAAGACTTGTCGTGCCGCACGTTAAGGTGTCGATTTTTTCCTGGCGAGCGAAAGCGAGCCTGTAACTTATGAGGAATCGGCCTTTGGCCGGGACATTTTTCTACCGTAAAATGTACGCATTTTTCTACCGTAAAATGTACGCATTCATCTTGAAAAGGGGGGGAGGGGGGGGTCTAGGGGATTTTTTTTTTTTTTTTTTGTTAAGCTAGATGGAGGTCTCGGGAGTAAAGTAACAACCTCCTCTTAATGACCCCCTCATTACGAGCAGCATAATGCTAGTAATTAGGAGACCGGATGAAATAATATACCTTCTATATAATTTGATTCCCGTCGCCCCCAGACTCCCAAGCCTTTCTCTCTACAAAGGAAAGGATTGGGTGTGTGTGTGCATTAAGGGAGGACGGTTGTTGTTTCTCGAGATCCCCAGCTTCTCCCTCATGTCTGGCCTCACTTGGTTTGAGATTTGAAGACGTTCGCCCCGCTAGTTTGACGATGTTAAGACCATTTACCCCATTTCTGTCAACTTTAAGACTTTTCGTGTACATTTTTCTACCGAAAAATGTACACATTTATCAGGAAGGGGGGGGTCTAGGGGGTATTTCTTTAAGTTTGATGGAGGTCTCGGGAGCAAACTTAAAATCTCCCCTTAATGACCCCCCCCCCCCCTCATTACGCGCAGCCTAATACTAATAATTACCCGGCCGGAGAGGAAATACCCCTTCTATGTAATTGTTGCCCCCCCCCCCCCCCCGCCCCCACAGACTCCCAAGCCTTTGTCTATACAATGGAGAGTTCCTGTGTGCATTAACCACTTCTGTACCGGTAACGTCTTTTGTATTGAATGTTTACGAAGCTGCTTAGGGAAGATATACGGTACGGTAGCTATAAGGATTAATTGATATATATATATATATATATAATTTATGTGGGCAACTGTACGGTCGCGCTAATAAGTCATGTCCCAGCTGTCATTACGTTTGGCTTGTTCTGTGCTGTATTAGCGTCTGTCAGATGTTGAATAGGGTGGGTAAGTGTAGGAACATGTTTGTATATTTCACTCGATATGAAGAAATGAAGCTTAGATATTGCTGATACCAATTATTGATCAACACATACTTGGTGCCGAGACATCACTTATTAGCGCGACTGTACCTGCCCTCGTGTGGCGTGACGTAGGCTTAATTAGTATATGAATCACAAGGGTAGACAGGTATATAAGGAAAGTGTATTTATATGATCCTTGGCATACCCTCACCTCATTCTCTCTCTCAGGTGTGTGTGTGTGTGAGAGAGAGAGAGAGAGAGAGAGAGAGAGAGAGAGAGAGAGAGACAGAGAGAGAGAGAGAGAGATATAGAGAGAGAGGGGGGAAGAGAGAGACACACGCCTGTTTAATTACACATTGTAGTGCGAATTAATGTGTAATTATGCGATTGTAGTGCGAATTAAGTCGGCAGATAAATAAGTGTATTTAGGCTATTATGGTATTTGGCATCTCCTCTCCTCATCCTCTCGTTCAGTGTACGTGTGTGTGTGTGTGTGTGTGAGAGAGAGAGATAAAACAGAGAGAGAGAGAGTATGTGTGTGTGTCTGTGCGGTTGTGTGTGTAGATATGTATGTGTATTAAACCACAACATAACATAGATACACTGACCACACAGACCTTGCGATCCCAACGAGGTGGTCAGGACTTAATTCTAGTAGAGACAGCTAACCCGAGAGTAAGGGACAGTGGAAGGAAAGGATAGCAAAGAAGAGAGAGAGAGAGAGATATTTACATAGATACACTGACCACACAGACCTTGCGATCCCAGCGAGGTGGTCAGGACTTACTTCTAGTAGAGATAGCTAACCCTAGAGTAAGGGACAGTGGAAGGAAAGGATAGCGAAGAAGAGAGAGAGAGAGAGAGAGATTTACATAGATACACTGACCACAGACCTTGCGATCCCAGCGAGGTGGTCAGGACTTAATTCTAGTAGAGACAGCTAACCCGAGAGTAAGGGACAGTGGAAGGAAAGGATAGCGAAGAAGAGAGAGAGAGAGAGATTTACATAGATACACTGACCACACAGACCTTGCGATCCCAGCGAGGTGGTCAGGACTTAATTCTAGTAGAAATAGCTAACCCGAGAGTAAGGGACAGTGGAAGAAAAGGATAGCGAAGAAGAGAGAGAGAGAGAGAGATTTACATAGATACACTGACCACACAGACCTTGCGATCCCAGCGAGGTGATCAGGACTTAATTCTAGTAGAGACAGCTAACCCGAGAGTAAGGGAAAGTGGAAGGAAAGGATGAGAGAGAGAGAGAGAGAGAGAGAGAGAGAGAGAGAGAGAGAGAGAGAGAGAGAGGAAGAGAGAGAGAGAGAGAGAGAGAGCGAGAGCGAGAGAGAGAGTATGTATGTACCGGTATGTGTATTAAGCCTCAATATAACATGACCCCCCATATCCACTCCCACCTAGCCACATACCACCACATCGTAACCACGGCCCGGAGACTCGGCACAATACTAGGTTTCATTTCAGATGGCGGTAAATTGAATCCCTTAGCAACTAATGTATCGATAGCTAAGGTGAAAACGAGAAACTACCATGTCTCTGCTTCATATTAAGGGGAGATCTCCACTTGAGGGATTTTTTTCTTGACTCCTTTCTCCCTCATGGTTAGCCCCATTGCTTCGGATATTATAAAACGTTTGCCCCATTAGTTTAGCGATTTTAAGAACTTTCACTCCATATTAAGACCTTTCGTGCAATTCAGGTGTCGATTTTATCCTGGCGAGCGATAGCGAGCCTGTAATTTAAGAGGAATCTACCGAATCTACATTTTTCTACCGAAAAATTTACAAATTTATCTTGAAAGGGACTCAAGGGGGTGTAATTTTAAGCTTGATGGAGGTCTAGGGAACAAACTAAATACCTCCCCTTAATGCCCCGGTTTCATAATTGACCACTTGCGAGTTTCAGGCTATAAGGAAGTTGGAGCTGTAGACATCGATATTAAACAGAAATACAATAATAATGCAGGTTTGTAATGGATACAAAGCATGTTGAATTGGGGTTCATGTATTTATAGAAGCCTTACAACCGCAATTTAGGTGTGATAATTATGTTAAATCAGCGATGTCTACGGCTCCAACTTCCCTTATAGACCGAAACTCGCAAGTGGTCAATTAACAACATATTTCGCTACAAAATCTGCATAACAGCGGAGTAATCAAAATGAAGACATGGCAATTTACCGTCAGCTGGGCAAAAACAGAATATAGTACAAGTTAAGGGAAGGATTTTAGTTGGTTCCCTAGACTCCCCTTTCAAGATAAATTTGTACATTTTTCGGTAGAAAAATGTCCTGGCCGAAGGCCGGTTCCTCTTAAATTACAGGCTCGCTATCGCGCGCCAGGAAAAAATCGACACCTAAATGGCACGAAAGGTCTTAAAATTGGCAGAAATGGGGCGAGAGTTCTTAAAAGCTCCGAACTATTGGGGCGATCGTCTTAAAATCATAAAAACAGTGGGGATAAACATGAGGGAGAAAGGGGTCCAGAAAAAAAAATCCTTCAGGTGGAAATCTGCCCTTAACCCCTTCTGTACCGGCGACGTCTTTTGTATTGTATTATAGCAAACATCGAGACTCTTTTATGAAGCTTCGGAAGGAGCTGTGGTAGCTACAAGGATTAATCGAGACAGTCGGAAGCCTTTGACGGACTAGACGGCCTTCGTAAGCTGTACAAAATCGCCTAATAGTTGCCAGAATAGCATGAACAGTACATCACCGGAACAGAAGGGGTTAATATCCCTGAATTTTTACAGGAAAATGCCGAAAATTATCTATTTCGAAAACCATCATTAAGGGGCGATTTCCACTTGAGGAATTTTTGTCTTTACCCCTTTCTCCCTCATGTTTAGCCCCATTGCTTTTGAGGCATTAAGACGTTCGCCCCATTAGTTTGGCGATTTTAAGAACTTTCAACCCATTTATGTCACTTTTCAGACCTTTCGTCCCATTTAGGTGTCGATTTTTTCCTGGCGAGCGATAGCGAGCCTGTAATTTAAGAGGAACCGGCCTTCGGCCGTGACATTTTTCTACCGAAAAATTTAAAAATTTATCTTGAAAGGGGGTCAAAGGGGTGTAATTTCAAGCTTGATGGAAGTCTAGGAAACACACTAAAAACCTCCCCTTAATCTAACGGGTTCTTAAATGTATTATTCCGCTAAGTTACGGTAATAAGACAGAAACAAATCTATAGTCCATTCATTATAAGGTCATAAATCGTCACCCTTAGCCTCTGTAATTAAAGAAAGGCTGGAGCACATGGGCTGTAAATGTCCACACCTATTCCCTGGCTGACTCTTCCCAGCTAACTCCCACAACACCTCCTCCTCCGAGATGTTATAGACTGCATCACCGTTGATTCATTTAAACTCCGCCTAGACAAATATCTCGCATCAAACCCGCGACTGACTGCGTTTGTAAATGAATAACTTTATTTTATCCTCCCCTCAGTTACTAACCCCTCTGTCCCCTACTAACTTCCTAATCCTGCCACGGACATTAGTTCCAGGGCAGTAGTTCCCTTTCCAATGTTCCCTTACCCACTCTAAACCACTGTTTGGACACTTGATCCTCAGTGTTTTGGAGGACAAGCAGCCTAGAAGGGTCACTAGATATGTTGTTGCTTGATTTCCTTTGTACTCTTTTGTACTCCTTTATTGATTTCGCTACACTTAACCCTTTCACGCAATTATGACGCAGAGGTTGCCAAATTAGCAATAAGAAATAGAGTTCTCTCACCCTTATAATTACCTCTCCAAAATTAGTTTTCTGCCCACAACTAACTCAAAGACAACTGCAGAGGTTGAAGTAACTAAACTAAAGGTTTCTATGAAGTAACTAAACTAAAGGTTTCTAAATACCCCTGATGGTAACAAAGGCTTTAAAGTATCCCCAATAGGCTCAAAATCGCGTCATATGTCGGAGAGGGTTAAGAAACACACCACACTTCTTTCCAACACACATACCGTACCTCTAACGTACCTTGATGTTGGCTCTCTATCACTCTTTTAACCTTGGAGGGGACACTTGTTACAGGCACGACGAGGAACAGAACTTAAGTGGGCAACTGTACATTATCTTGCATTCCATATACCGGTATTCAATTAATTCAAGACGTCACATTGTCCCGGTTTGACTCGCTACATAATACCGCCCTAATACAGTCATGGAACAGTCACCACAGATGCCGACGTGCTATTGTACCGAGGACCCAACGATGCACTGCTATAACAATGGAATTACGGGACTATGGGAGGGGGAGGAGGGAGGTGTGGCAGGGAGGGAGTGGGATGGAGTATAATGTACAGGTGATCAGAACGAAGGGAGGACCAGGGAAGGTAGGATAGAGTGTGGGAGGAAAGCAAAGCCAACTAAAGAAATACATTGTTTTGGTCAGTTTATTACGTATAAAACCTATAAACCGTAATCTTATCTCTGAATATGCTTTATTTAAGGGGAGGTTTTTAGTTTGTTTCCTACTCCTCCAGCAATCTTAAAATTTCACCCCCTTGACCCTCTTTCAAGATAAATTTGTACATTTTTCGGTAGAAAATTGTCCTCTTATATTACAGGCTCGCTATCGCTCGCCAGGATAAAATGGACACCTAAATGGCACGAAAGGTCTTAAAATTGACAGAAATGGGTCGAAAGTTCTTAAAATCGTCAAAATAATGGGGCGAACGTGGTTAAAATCTCAAAAGCAATGGGGCTAAACATGAGGGAGAAAGGGGTCAAGAAAAAATCCCTCAAGTGGATATCTCCCCTTAAGAGATAATACATCGAGGAAGCAACAGTGACGATAAAACACTAATATATATCCATGTGCCTAGAGGCATTCTCCACTCTTAAGGGGAGGTTTTTAGTTGATTCCCTAGACTTCCATCAAGCTTAAAATTACTCCCCCTTGACCCCCTTTCAAGATAAATTTGTACATTTTTCGGTAAAAAAAAATCCCGGCCGAAGGCCGGTTCTCCTTAAATTACAGGCTCGCTATCGCTCGCCAGGAAAAAATCGACACCTAAATGGCACGAATGGTCTTAAAATTGACAGAAATGGGGCGAGGGTTCTTAAAATCGCCAAACTAATGGGGCAAGCGTCTTTAAATCTCACAAGCAATGGGGCTAAACATGAGGGAGAAAGAGGTTGAGAAAAAATCCTCCAGGTGGAAATCTCCCCTTAAAATGTTTGTAACTCTAAACTAGACAAAAGAGAAACGACTCGGTATCATCGTACAAAGGGGTACAAAGGAAATCAAGCAACAACAGATCCAGCGACCCTTCATGGCTGCTTGCCCTCCAAAACACTGATGGTCAAGTGTCCAAACTAAGCACCTCCGTTCATTGTCTCTTAAAAAAAAAAAAAAAAAAAAAAAAACAGTGGTTTAAAGTGGGTAAGGGAGAAATGGAAAGGGAAGACTGCCCTGGGATAAATGTCCATGGCAGGATTAGGAGATGTTAGTAGGAGACAGTTGTTAGTATTATAATAGAGGGGAAAAAAAAAAAAAACAATAAAAAAATATTAAGACAAATGCAATCAGTCGCGGGTTTAAGGCGAGGTGTTTGTCTAGCCGATGTTTCAGGGGAGATTTCCACTTGAGGGATTTTTTTCTTGACTCCTTTCTCCCTCATGTTTAGCCCCATTGCTTTTCTAATTTTAAGACGTTCGCCCCATTATTTTGACGATTTTAAGAACTTTCGACCCATTTCTGTCAATGTTAAGACCTTTCGTGCCATTTAGGTGTCGATTTTATCCTGGCGAGCGATAGCGAGCCTGTAATATAAGAGGAACCGGCTTTCAGCCGGGACATTTTTCTACCGAAAAATGTACAAATTTATCTTGAAAGGAGCTCAAGGGGGTGTAATCTTAAGCTTGATGGATATCTAGAGACCAAACTAAAAACCTCCCCTTAAAGGAATGAACGGTGCTGTGTGAGTGAGGGAGGATAGAGTGAGGGAGGATAGAGTGAGGGAGGATAGAGTGAGGGAGGGAGGATAGAGTGATGGAGGATAGAGTGAGGGAGGATAGAGTGAGGGAGGATAGAGTGAGGGAGGATAGAGTGAGGGAGGATAGAGTGAGGGAGGATAGAGTGAGGGAGGATAGAGTGAGGGAGGATAGAGTGAGGGAGGATAAAGTGAGGGAGTATAGAGTGAGGGAGGATAGAGTGAGGGAGGATAGAGTGAGGGAGGATAGAGTGAGGGAGGATAGAGTGAGGGAGGGAGGATAGAGTGAGGGAGGATAGAGTGAGGGAGGATAGAGTGAGGGAGGATAGAGTGAGGGAGGATAGAGTGAGGGAGGATAGAGTGAGGGAGGATAGAGTGAGGGAGGATAGAGTGAGGGAGGATAGAGTGAGGGAGGATAGAGTGAGGGAGAATAGAGTGAGTGAGGATAGAGTGAGGGAGGATAGAGTGAGGGAGGATAGAGTGAGGGAGGATAGAGTGAGGGAGGATAGAGTGAGGGAGGATAGAGTGAGGGAGGATAGAGTGAGGGAGGATAAGTATAGAGTGAGGGAGGATAGAGTGAGGGAGGATAGAGTGAGGGAGGATAGAGTGAGGGAGAATAGAGTGAGGGAGGATAGAGGGAGGGAGGATAGAGTGAGGGAGGATAGAGTGAGGGAGGGAGGATAGAGTGAGGGAGGATAGAGTGAGGGAGGATAGAGTGAGGGAGGATAGAGTGAGGGAGGATAGAGTGAGGGAGGATAGAGTGAGGGAGGATAGAGTGAGGGAGAATAGAGTGAGGGAGGATAGAGTGAGGGAGGATAGAGTGAGGGAGGATAGAGGGAGGGAGGATAGAGTGAGGTAGTATAGAGTGAGGGAGGATAGAGTGAGGGAGGCTAGAGTGAGGGAGGCTAGAGTGAGGGAGGCTAGAGTGAGGGAGGATAGAGTGAGGGAGGATAGAGTGAGGGAGGATAGAGTGAGGGAGGATAGAGTGAGGGAGGCTAGAGTGAGGGAGGCTAGAGTGAGGGAGGATAGAGTGAGGGAGGATAGAGTGAGGGAGGATAGAGTGAGGGAGGAAAACAAAGATAATGACAAATGGATTGCTTTGGCCATTTAGCACATCTAAATCCATAATAAAAACTGTAAACCGTAATTTTATCTCTGAATATATTATGAAGTTGAATAAAATTGAAGAAACGATTGCTCAGCTAACCAATAACCACACAATCTAAACACCTTCATCACACATCCGAGGTAATAATAATAATAATAATAATAATAATAAGAAGAAGAAGAAGAACAATAATAATAATAATAATAACAATAATAATAATAACAATAATAATAATAATAATAATAATAATAAGAACAATAATACAAATAATAATAATAATAATAATAATAATAATAAGCATGTTACTTATTTCTCATAAGCGCCAATTTTTTCCGAAGAATTCACTAGTGCTGGGAAAGAGAAAGAAAAAAGAACAAAATCAATGCATCAAAAGAAAGCATTGTACCGAGGTCCCAATTAACGCTTCACTGATAACAACAATTGGATTACGGGAACACGGGAGGAGGAGAGGGAGGATTTGTGACGCTCGATTGATGCACGGAGGGATAACAGGCGAAGAAGAAGCCACGGTAGCAGAGAGTGAAGCCCCAGTCACGCAGGGCACTTTCAGCCAAGATTCCGTATCAGAGTACGGTATCAGGAATAGTTTAGGACCGGTAGTCTCCTATTGTTGAATGTGAGTACGGTAGCGGTGCTTTAAGGGGAGATGGTTCACTTTTTGGTCGATTTTTTCATTAATTTATTGTTTTTTCTAG
>CM064578.1:63661068-63728568 GCA_032716605.1 Paralithodes platypus | reverse complement strand
TTCCTTCAAATTTCCTTTTCTATCGGATATGCCATCTCTACTAGAATTAAGTCCTGACCACCTCGTTTGGACCGTAAGGACTGTGTGGCCAATGTATATATGTAAATCTATGTACATCTCTCTCTCTCTCACACACACATATTCAAGTTATCAGTCAGTTCTATATATAAACCACATTTTCCCTTCCTGCACCCTAATCTCTTCTCCAATTCCCTTATTACCGAGGCGGGCTGAGATATTCAGAATCGTTATCCCTTAAATTACAATATATTTTATATAAATGGTCACGCCGATTGCTCAATTTCACCTAAACATAAATTTCTTCTTTGTAATGGAAAAGGAAAGGGATTTGTGGGTAGATTAAGAATGGTATCACAGACTAGATTCAATTTAATTAAACCGGCATAATATACAGTATATATATATATATATATATATATATATTATACTGGTATAATTCAATTGAATCTATATCTATGCACATATAGGGATTTGCTACATCTAAACACATATAGAGATAGGCTACATATAAACACATATAGAGATAGGTTACATTTAAACACATATAGAGATAGGTTACATTTAAACACATATAGAGATAGGCTACATATAAACACATATAGAGATAGGCTACATATAAACACATAGAGATAGGCTACATATAAACACATATAGAGATAGGCTACATATAAACACATATAGAGATAGGCTACATATAAACACATATACAGATAGGCTACATATAAACACATATAGAGATAGGCTACATATAAACACATATAGAGATAGGCTACATATGGTTACATATAAACACATATAGAGATAGGCTACATATAAACACATATAGAGATAGGCTACATATAAACACATATAGAGATAGGCTACATATAAACACATAGAGATAGGCTACATATAAACATATATAGAGATAGGCTACATATAAACACATATATAGATAGGCTACATATAAACACATATAGAGATAGGCTACATATAAACACATATAGAGATAGGCTACATATAAACACATATAGAGATAGGCTACATATAAACACATATAGAGATAGGCTACATATAAACACATATAGAGATAGGCTACATATATACACATAATTATAGAGATAGGCTACACATTAACACATATAGAGATAGGCTATATATAAACACATATAGAGATAGGCAACATATAAACACATATAGAGATAGGTTACTTATAAACACATACAGATATAGGCTACATTTAAACACATATAGAGCTAGGCTACATATAAACACATATAGAGATAGGCTACATATAAATACATATACTGTAGAGATAGGTTACATATAAACACATATAGAGATAGGCTACATATAAACACATATAGAGATAGGCTACATATAAACACATATAGAGATAGGCTACATATAAACACATAGAGATAGGCTACATATAAACATATATAGAGATAGGCTACATATAAACACATATATAGATAGGCTACATATAAACACATATTGAGATAGGCTACATATAAACACATATAGAGATAGGCTACATATAAACACATATAGAGATAGGCTACATATAAACACATATAGAGATAGGCTACATATAAACACATATAGAGATAGGCTACATATACACACATACATAGGCTACAGCTAAACACATAGATTACATTTGAACACATATAGAGATAGGCTACATATAAACACATATAAAGATAGGCTACATATACACACATACATAGGCTACAGCTAAACACATAGATTACATTTGAACACATATAGAGATAGGCTACATATAAACACATACATAGGCTACATTTAAACACATATATAGATAGGCTACGTTTAGTGAAAGTACGATACATCAATGAGTCAACAATACGTATTAGAGAAGTAGGATACCGCACCGGCAGTGGAGGTGGAGTCCCCGGGAAGTGGTGGTGGGAATGATACAGACACGCCCTAACTATAACAATGAATTACATACGGTACCACTGAATTCATCTCTCTCTCGCTCTCGCTCTCTCCCTCTTGCTCTCTCTGTCTCTTGCTCTCTCTGTCTCTCTCTTGCTCTCTCTGTCTCTCTTTCTCTCTATCTCCCTCTCTATCTCCCTCTCTCTCTCTCTCTCACACAGACACACTCATTCTCTTTCACTCTCACCCTCACTCACTCTCACTCTTACTTTTATCTCTCTCTCTCCCGCTCGCTTTAGCTCTCTCTCTCTCTCTCTCTCTCTCTCTCTCTCTCTCTCTCTCTCTCTCTCTCTCTCTCTCTCTCTCATTCGCAATACAGATAGTTGGAAGGGACTGGAGTTCTCGAAAATGGGCTCCAGTACTGATGGTATAATTGTTGACTTACAGTGTGCTGGCTTAATAATCCAATAGGGTTGATAGCCTCTGAAGTCCTATTTGATCTAATTTAACAAGGATAATGGAAGCCTATAAATACATTCCACCAAATGTAATTAAAGAGGAAATTGGTAGCAATCTGTGAAATGAGAGGAAATACCGCCACAGACAATGATAATGTTCTGTGTTTTAAGCCGCTGTCACACGAGCGATTTTTCCGTCAATTTTCCATGAGCAAGTTTTTTCTCGTTATATTTCGGGACTTTTTTGCACTGGTATCGGTAACTAGACTGAAGGTAGATTATGTTAGGCGGTTGAATTCTGATAAAGTGTTATTTTTGAAGCGGCCAGACCATAATTGCCCTTAAAAATTGCTCGAAAAGAGACTCGTGTGACTCCGGTTTATCATATTACAGTCATTAGGTTAGGATGTGGCACCTTAATCTTCCTGTCCTTCCTTTTCCATGTTTTCAGATAGTCAATATATTAAGAAATAATTTTAATAACTAAACAAAATGTATAACTATATCAATAAATAAATAAATATATAAATTAATACAATTATAATGTAAAACTTGCAAAATAAACAAACCAAAACGTATACGAACACAGTAATAAGGCAAAATAACTAATCAAAACGTATACGAACACAGTAAAAGGCAAAATAACTAATCAAAACGTATACGAACACAGTAAAAAGGCAAAATAACTAATCAAAACGTATACGAACACAGTACAAAAGGCAAAATAACTAATTAAAACGTATACGAACACAGTAAAAAGACAAAACAACTAATCAAAAACGTATACGAACACAGTAAAAAGACAAAACAACTAATCAAAAACGTATACGAACACAGTAAAAAGGCAAAATAACTAATCAAAACGTATACGAACACAGTAAAAAGGCAAAATAACTAATCAAAACGTATACGAACACAGTAAAAAGGCAAAATAACTAATCAAAACGTATACGAACACAGTAAAAAGACAAAATAACTCATCAAAACGTATACGAACACAGTAAAAAGACAAAATAACTCATCAAAACGTATACGAACACAGTAAAAAGACAAAATAACAAACCAAAACGTATACGAACACAGTAAAAAGGCAAAATAAACAAATCAAAACGTATACGAACACAGGAAAAAGGCAAAATAAACAAACCAAAACGTATACGAACACAGTAAAAAGGCAAAATAACTAATCAAAATCGCTATGTGGCAACAATAATGGAACATAAATATAATTTGAATATCTTGTTCATAAGCTATGCAATTTATACGAAATATCCCTCTTCACTGTTTGGACACTTGATCCTCAGTGTTTTGGAGGACAAGCAGCCTAGAAGGGTCACTAGATCTGTTGTTGCTTGATATCCTTTGTACTCCTTTGTACTTCATGAAGGGAATATATTCTTCTGGACCTCCTTCTCCCTCATGCTTAGCCCCAATAGCCTAGTTTTGAGATTTAAGACGGTTTCCCCCAATAGTTTGGCGATTTTAAAAAATTTCGCCCCATAGTGTTGTCAATAATAAGACCGTTAGTGCCATTTAGGTGTCAATATATTTTAATGGCGAGCGATCGCGAACCTGTACTTTGGGAAGAACCAGCGTTCGACCGGGATATTTTTTTTACCGAAAAATGTACAAATACATTTGGAACGGGGGTCTTAGGAGTATTTTCTAAGCACAAAGGAAGCAAAGTACCCCACTCCCCCCCGTGTTAACCCTCTCCGACATATGACGCGATTTTGAGCCTATTGGGGACACCGTAAAGCCTTTGTTACGGTACCATCAGGGGTATTTAGAAACCTTTAGCTTAGTTACTTCAACCTCTGCAGTTGTCTTTGAGTTAGCTGTGGGCAGAACACTAATTTTGGAGAGGTACCGGTAATTATAAGAGTGAGAGAACTCTATTTCCCATTGCTAATCTGGACACCTCTGCGTCATATGTGCGTGAAAGGGTTAATAGTGTCTCTTGGAAGTTTTCTCTCTTTAAGATAATGCATTTCTTGATATTTTGTTTTTTACCAGCTAATCCTAAAATATACTTAATTGTGTTGCCTATCGTAATAATCCTATCTACTCGTGTTCAAAGATTAACCACTTGTTTATCGCAAGTAACAGGGGCTATGATCAGTAAATTATGTTTTTCTATTAGAGTTAGAGAGAGAGAGTGTGTGTGTGTATGTGCGTGTGTGTGTCTGTGTGTGTGTGTGAGTGTGTGTTGTGTTTGTGGACATGCAGTAATGCAAGTAATGGTCGCTCTTCTGTAAATCTATAATGGCTTACTTAAGAAGGGGAAAGGGGTGTGTATGTGTGTGTGTATGTTTGTGTGTGTGTATGTTTGTGTGTGTGTGTGTGTGTGTGTGCCATATACATCATCCTACCGGTAATAAGAGTTCTAACAACACTAAGGCATACACAGTAGTTATTATTCACAATGTCAAACTAGAGGGGGCCTTGGTAGAGCGCACGCCTCGGCCTACATTACTGATTACCTCCAAAATTGGAATCACTTCTTTCTTGGCGTACCATCGGGGGTACGGTATTAAGGGGAGGTTTTTAGTTTGTTTCCTACTCCTCCATCAATCTAAAAATGTCACCCCCTTGACTCCCTTTCAAGATAAATTTGTACATTTTTCGGTAGAAAAATGTCCCGGCCGAAGGCCGGTTCCCCTTAAATTACAGGCTGTCTATCGCTCGCCAGGAAAAAATCGACACCTAAATGGCACGAATGGTCTTAAAATTGACTTAAATGGGGCGAGGGTTCTTAAAATCGTCAAACTAATGGGGCGAACGTCTTAAAATCTCAAAAGCAACGGGGCTACTAAACATGAGGGAGAAAGGGGTCCAGAAAAAAAATCCTCCAGGTGGAAATCTCCCCTTAACCCTTTCCACTACCACAGATCCTTCTTAAGCTGCATAAAATCGTCTAAATATAGCCAGAATAAAATGAAAAAGACGTCGTGGGTACAGAAGGGGTTAAGGGGAGAGATTTTTCCACTTGAGGGATTATTTTCTTGACCCCTTACTCCCTCAGGTTTAGCCCCATTGCTTTTGAGATTTTAAAACGTTCGCTCCATTATTTTGGCGATTTTAAGAACTTTCGCCCCATTTATGTCAATTTTAAGGCCTTTCGTGCCATTTAGGTGTCGATTTTTTCCTGGCGAGCGATAGCGAGCCTGTAATTTAAGAGGAACCGGCCTTCGGCCGGGACATTTTTCTACCGAAAAATGTACAAATTTATCTTGAAAGGGGGTCAAGGGGGTGTAATTTCAAGCTTGATGGAGGTCTAGGAAACACACTAAAAACCTCCCCTTAACTGATAATCCATAAATATTATACCACGTTGGCTCTATGTTCAGTATGCATGTATGTTCATAATCAGGCACATATATACCCTATAGCAGGGGATGGCCGACTCGAGACAGAGCCCAAACTGAAACAATATTTGAAAGTTCCAATTCTTAAAGTCCAGGACCTTTTTGTCGCGTACGGTACGGTACCGTTTCCTTACTCTGTCTCATCTATTAAGGCGGGTGACCTGTTTTTTGTTATTTCTGTCCTGTTCTCTCTTTCTCTGGCTTGTATCCATTCGGCCCCATTCAGCCAACTATTTTAAGACGTTTATTCCCATGTAGGTGTCGATTTCTTCCTGGCGAGCGATAGTGAGCCAGCATTATATCGAAAAATGTACAAATTTCGCCGGATTTTGTCAAACAAAAATATAAAATATGCTGGCTCGCTACCGCTCACCAGTAAAAAATGTACACCTGGATGGGGATAAAAGTCTTAAAACAGTAGGCTGAATGGGGCCAAATGGATACAAGCCAGAGAAAGATAGAAAAGGACAGAACAAAAACAGGTCACCCCCCTTAAGTGAATTTTACAAGGGCTAAGGTTGGCTAGAGGATGCCAAACCTCACTCCGGATAGGACCAGCTCTCACCCAAGCTATATAAGTTGATACATAACTTTAAATCGAGTTATCGAAGGCACACGCTAAATGTCAATGTCCACAATGTCTCCTGCTTGGGGGCTTGTCCAAACTGTATTACTCTGCCGGGCTGGACAGTAAGAGACCCACCCATCTAAAAGAACCCTGTGATCAGCGTTCCTGAGGTCAGGTAATTGAATCGTCGGTAATGGAGTCTCAGTTATTGTCTCAACCACTGTTCCTAAGATATCTGCACAATGAAATTATCTCTCTCTCTCTCTCCCTCTCCCTCTCTCTCTCTCTCTCTCTCTCTTTCTCTCTTTCTCTCTCTCTCTCTCTCTTTTTAAATATATATATATATATATATTTATGAGATGGGAAATCCTACTTGAGAACACTATTATTTCCTATGGTTTTGCATATTTATCCATACATGTCCTTCCTAACATAACATAAGTTGTGGAATGTCAGTCAGGTTACAATATAGGCCTACCCTATATAGCGTACTCTTATACTGAAAGAGATAAGGGAGCCCACCTCGCTGTTTTCCTCTTTTTCTTCCTCTCTCTTTAGCTTGTATCCATTCGGCCCCATTCAGCCTACTGTTTTGGGACGTTTACCCCCATCCAGGTGTCAATATTTTCCTGGCGAGCGGTAGCGAGCCAGCATATATATATTTTTGTTTTGACAGAAAGCAAAATTTGTACATTTTTCGATAGAAAAACTTCTCCGGCGAAGCCGGATTTCTCCATACAATGCTGGCTCGCTATCGCTCGCCAGGATGAAATCGACACCTGGATGGGGATAAACGTCTTAAACCAGTTTGCTGAATGGGGCCGAATGGATACAAACCAGAGAAAGAGAGAAAAGAAGAGAGAGAGAGAGAGAGAGAGAGAGAGAGAGAGAAAAAAAAAGCAGTGAATGTCCCCTTAAGGCAATAATAGAAGGAAAGGTGTTCCCTATAGACAGGAAACAGGGGTCATTATAAAGATACCCCACTTGTATTAATGGTGTCTCCTGGAAGTTTTACCTCTTTAAAAAGGAAATTTATCTCTTGAAGGTTTGCCAACTACCTTGCTATCAAATTTAATACAAGTGCTATTCTATTAAGGGGAGATCTCCACTTGAGGGATTTTTTGCTTGACCCCTTTCTCCCTCATGTTTAGCCCCATTGCTTTTGATATTATAAAACGTTTGTCCCATTAGTTTAGCGATTTTAAGAACTTTCACCCCATATTAAGACCTTTCGTGCAATTCAGGTGTCGATTTTATCCTGGCGAGCGATAGCGAGCCTGTAATTTCAGAGGAACCGGCCTTTGGCCGGGAAATTTTTCTACCGAAAAATGTACAAATTTATCTTGAAAGGGGGTCTAGGGGGTGTAATTTTAAGCTTGATGGAGGTCTAGGGAACAAACTAAATACCTCCCCTTAATCATATATTATTTTATTTTTTTCATCTCCTTTCTTTATCAACACTTAGTGAAGCTCTAATTCTCATATTAACCCCTTCAGACTCATCTGACGCAGAGGTTGCCAGATTAGCAATAAGAAATAGAGTTCACTCACTCTTATAATTACCTCTCCAAAATTAGTTTTCTGCCCACAGCTAACTCAAAGACAACTGCAGAGGTTGAAGTAACTAAACTAAAGGTTTCTAAATACCCCTGATGGTAACAAAGGCTTTAAAGTATCCCCAATAGGCTCAACACAGCTAACTCAAAGACAACTGCAGAGGTTGAAGTAACTAAACTAAAGGTTTATAAATACCCCTGGTGGTAACAAAGGCTTTAAAGTATCCCCAATAGGCTCAACACAGCTAACTCAAAGACAACTGCAGAGGTTGAAGTAACTAAACTAAAGGTTTCTAAATACCCCTGATGGTAACAAAGGCTTTAAAGTATCCCCAATAGGCTCAACACAGCTAACTCAAAGACAACTGCAGAGGTTGAAGTAACTAAACTAAAGGTTTCTAAATACCCCTGATGGTAACAAAGGCTTTAAAGTATCCCCAATAGGCTCAACACAGCTAACTTAAAGACAACTGCTGAGGTTGAAGTAACTAAACTAAAGGTTTCTAAATACCCCTGATGGTAACAAAGGCTTTAAAGTATCCCCAATAGGCTCAACACAGCTAACTCAAAGACAACGGCAGAGGTTGAAGTAACTAAACTAAAGGTTTCTAAATACCCCTGATGGTAACAACGGTTTTAAAGTATCCCTAAAGGCTCAAATTCGCGTCATGTGTCGGAGAGGGTTAATCAACGCCCCCCCTATGGTGGGTACCACCGGAAAAAAAAATGTCTGTCGTTGTCGTCCGTCTGTCTGTCTGTCTCCAAACTCCTCCTAAACCGTTGGACAGATTTTCACCAAATTTTACACGAACATTTGTTGGGTGAATGCGACGGTCAGTCAAAAAATATGTGTTGAATTTGGGAAATGGTTATGATTTTAGATCCTAGTAGTGATGATGAGAGTAGTAGTGATGATGGTAAGAGTAGTAGTGATGATGGTAAGAGTAGTAGTGATGATTGTTAAAGTTGTAGTGATGATGACAGTAGTAGTGATGATGAGAGTAGTAGTGATGATGAGAGTAGTAGTGATGATAGTTGGAGTGACGATGACAGTAGTAGTGATGATGAGAGTAGTAGTGATGATGAGAGTAGTAGTGATGATTGTTAAAGTTGTAGTGATGATGACAGTAGTAGTGATGATGAGAGTAGTAGTGATGATGAGAGTAGTAGTGATGATTGTTAAAGTTGGAGTGACGATGACAGTAGTAGTGATGATGAGAGTAGTAGTGATGATGAGAGTAGTAGTGATGATTGTTAAAGTTATAGTGATGATGACAGTAGTAGTGATGATGAGAGTAGTAGTGATGATGAGAGTAGTAGTGATGATTGTTAAAGTTGTAGTGATGATGACAGTAGTAGTGATGATGAGAGTAGTAGTGATGATTGTTAAAGTTGGAGTGACGATGACAGTAGTAGTGATGATGAGAGCAGTAGTGATGATGGTAAGAGTAGTAGTGATGACTATAATAGTAGTAGTGCTGATGATAGTAATGGTGATAGTGACTAGTAGTGATGACCATTGCAGAGTTGGGTATGTCGTTTTGATTTTGGGCAGAACGGCACGTCTACTTTATTTATATTTTTCAATTCACTGCATAATAAGTATTACAAACAGAGAGAGAGAGAGAGCAGTAGTAGTATAGTAATAAGTTTGGAATAACATTTAAGGGGAGGTTTTTAGTTAGTTCCCTAGACTTCCATCAAGCTTAACATTACACCCCCTAGACCCCCTTTCAAGATAAATGTGTACATTTTTCGGTAGTAAAATGTGCCGGCCGAAGGCCGGTTCCTCTTAAATTACAGGCTCGCTATCGCTCGCCAGGAAAAAATCGACACCTAAATGGTACGAAAGGTCTTAAAATTGACAGAAATCGGGCGAACGTTCTTAAAATCGCCAAACTAATGGGGTGAACATCTTAAAAACTCAAAAAGGCAATGGGGCTAAACATGAAAGAGGTACCGGTAACGAAAAAAATCCCTCAAGTGGCAATCTCCCCTTAAATACTACCGGTACCGTATATATCTCAAGCAATTCCTAATTTCCCACAAGTTCACTCCAAGTTGAAGAAAATCGTCAAATGGTAGCCAGAAAAAACTGTCATCGTAACGCTTCATGATCCTTAAGGGGGGTGACCTGCTTTTTTATCTTTCTTTGTTGTATCCATTCGGCCTCATTCAGCCTACTGTTTTAAGACACTTTATCCCCATCCAGGTGTCGATTTTTGCCTGGCGAGCGATAGCGAGCCAGCATTTTATGGAGAAATCCGGCTTCGCCGGAGACATTTTTCTATCCAAAAATGTACAAATTTAGCCTGCTGTCTAACTCATCCAAAATATGGTGGCTCGCTATCGCTCGCCAGGTATGAATCAACATCTGGATGGGGATAAACATCTTAAAACAGTAGGGTAAATGGGGCCGAATGGATACAACCCAGAGAGAGTGAAAAGTAAAGCAGGTCACCCCCCTTAAAGGGTTAAATGATTAATATAGAATGCATACAAGATTAGTACAATAAGTTAAGGGGAGATCTCCACTTGAGGGATTTTTTTCTTGACCCCTTTCTCCCTCATGTTTAGCCCCATTGCTTTTGATATTATAAAATGTTTGCCCCATTAGTTTAGCGATTTTAAGAACTTTCACCCCATATTAAGACCTTTCGTGCCATTCAGGTGTCAATTTTATCCTGGCGAGCGATAGCGAGCCTGTAATTTAAGAGGAATCGGCCTTCGGCCGGGAAATTTTTCTACCGAAAAATTTACAAATTTATCTTGAAAGGGGGTCTAGGGGGTGAAATTTGAAGCTTGATGGAGGTCTGGGGAACGAACTAATATCCTCCCCTTAAAGGGTTAAATGATTAATATTCAATGCATACAAGATTAATACAATAACTTAAGGGAGGATGAGCGTATTAATTTGCTCATTAATATATCTTAATATTATTTGTAGTTTCCTCCCGAGACTTCCATCAAGCTTAAAAAAAAAAAAAAAAAAAAAAAAAAAAAAAAAAAAAAATCCCCCCTCCCCCCCAAGACCATCCTTCAAGGTGCATTTGTACATTTTTCGACAGAAGATTTTGATGCGAAATACGTTGTTCATTGTGAAAACTATGGATTTATAGCCTAAAAGGACAGAAGTTGCACATTTATAGACTAAAGGACATAGAAGTTGCACATTTATAGACTAAAAGGTCATAGAAGTTGCACATTTATAGACTAAAAGGTCATAGAAGTTGCACATTTATAGACTAAAAGGACATAGAAGTTGCACATTTATAGACTAAAGGACATAGAAGTTGCACATTTATAGACTAAAGGACATAGAAGTTGCACATTTATAGACTAAAGGACATAGAAGTTGCACATTTATAGACTAAAGGACATAGAAGTTGCACATTTATAGACTAAAGGACATAGAAGTTGCACATTTATAGACTAAAGGACATAGAAGTTGCACATTTATAGACTAAAGGACATAGAAGTTGCACATTTATAGACTAAAAGGACATAGAAGTTGCACATTTATAGACTAAAAGGACATAGAAGTTGCACATTTATAGACTAAAGGACATAAAAGTTGCACATTTATAGACTAAAAGGACATAGAAGTTGCACATTTATAGACTAAAAGGACATAGAAGTTGCACATTTATAGACTAAAAGGACATAGAAGTTGCACATTTATAGACTAAAAGGACATAGAAGTTGCACATTTATAGACTAAAGGACATAGAAGTTGCACATTTATAGACTAAAAGGACATAGAAGTTGCACATTTATAGACTAAAAGGACATAGAAGTTGCACATTTATAGACTAAAGGACATAAAAGTTGCACATTTATAGACTAAAAGGACATAGAAGTTGCACATTTATAGACTAAAAGGACATAGAAGTTGCACATTTATAGACTAAAAGGACATAGAAGTTGCACATTTATAGACTAAAAGGACATAGAAGTTGCACATTTATAGACTAAAAGGTCATAGAAGTTGCACATTTTCCCATGAAGGATCGACAAATCTTTTACCGTCTGCTAGAACTAAAACGACTATAGTAACATAGTAATTAACCCTTTCAAGCTCCAATACGCATGTCTTTTTCTGTTGTCTGGTAATTATTAGACGATTTAGTTCAGATTAGGAAGGGTATATGGAAGTCAGAGGATTGATTGAGATAGTCTTTACCCTTTAAATACCCACAGATCCTTCCTAAGCTGCATACAATCGTCTAATGATAGCTTAATATATACCGTACTGCTAAAACGCGTCAGAGCTTCAGAGGGTTAACATAATAGCTGAAAAAGGAAATAGAGTATAATGTTCGCTTCACAATGTCTCCTGGTTGTCCAAACTCGATTAACCCTTTGAAGCTCTGACGCGTTTTAGCAGTTTATTTTGGCTATCATTAGACGATTTCATGGAGCTTAGGAAGTATGTGTGGGTATTAAAAGGGCAAATACTACCTCCAGCAACCCTTTGACTTCCATATACCGTTACTAATCTGAATAAAATCGTCTAATAGTAGCCAGAAACAGAACAGAAGTTACGCGTATTGGAGCTTGAAAGGGTTAATCTGCTGCTCTGGACAGTAAGAGCTCCACCCATCACCAGAAACCTGTGATCAGCGTTCCCGAGGTCAGGTAATTGAATCATCGGGAATGGAGTCTCAGTTCTTGTCTCAACCACCAATCGTAAGTAAGCTGGTTGATGGTGTAATAATTATAGCGTGTAAGTGCTCTATGAGATATCCTAGAATCTAAGCCTTTGAGAATCACACGCTTATATTAATTTTATTTGGGAGTTATTGGTGTTAAGAACGATGTTAAAAATAAAATAATATGGTCACATTTTACTGAGGCAATACACGAATATAAGATATGTATTTGATACGGTACGTATTTAATTGTATTTGATACGGTACGTATTTAATTGTATATGATACGGTACGTATTTAATTGTATTTGATACGGTACGTATTTAATTGTATTTGATACGGTACGTATTTAATTGTATTTGATACGGTACGTATTTAATTGCGATTAACGAAATAATATGAAGGAAGCAATTTGAAGTAGACCTATATGCCTCAGACACACACACACACACATATATATATACCGGTATATATATATATATATATAATATATATTATATATATATATATATATATATATATATATATATATATATATATATATATATATGCCCGAGAGGAAGTAAGTTGGAATATAGAAAAAAATAAAAATAAATAAAAAATAAATAAATATACCCGGTATATATATATATATATATATATATATATATATACAAGAAGGAGGGTAAACAACGCCCATAAAGAACCCAACACATAAACACAGAAACTGGAACAAAGGGAACAGAAAACGAGGACCGCCCGAGGACGATCACAAAAGTCAATTACCAAGATTGACCAGAGGGGCACTCACAGGAAGAAGAAGAAGGAGAAGAAGAACCAGGATAATAAGTCAGAAAGGTTATATAATACAGAAAAGAAACATCCTTCAGACCCCCTTCAACGCAATTATTCACATGTTTTCAAAGCACTACCGTACGATAAAGTGACAGAATAGAAAAAAATTATAAATCAAAGGATAAAACAAAGATCAGCACATAAAGAACCAAGAAGAAGAAGAAGAACCAAGATATTAACCCTTTCACGCTCATATGACGCAGAGGTTGCCAGATAACAATAAGAAATAGAGTTCTCTCACTCTTATAATTACCTCTCCAAAATTAGTTCTCTGCCCACAACTAACTCAAAGACAACTGCAGAGGTTGAAGTAACTAAACTAAAGGTTCCTAAATACCCCTGATGGTAACAAAGGCTTTAAAGTATCCCCAATAGGCTCAACACAGCTAACTCAAAGACAACTGCAGAGTTTGAAGTAACTAAACTAAAGGTTCCTAAATACCCCTGATGGTAACAAAGGCTTTAAAGTATCCCCAATAGGCTCAACACAACTAACTCAAAGACAACTGCAGAGTTTGAAGTAACTAAACTAAAGGTTTCTAAATACCCCTGATGGTAACATAGGCTTTAAAGTATCCCCAATAGGCTCAAAATCGCGTCATATGTCGGAGAGGGTTAACAAGTCAGAAGGGTTATTAAAAGAACTAGGATTATACCGTAAGAAGTCGGAAAGGTACGACCGGGTACCAGTGGGTATTAACGCCCTTTTCGTATTTCCTGGCAACTATTATAGACGATTTTGTTCGACTTCGGATGGACGTCTACCCATTAAAAGGCTGCAGACTATCTCAATTAAGCCTTTTAGCTACCATATATCCTTCCTAAGCTTCATAAAATCGTCTAGATGTAGCTGACATCATATCAAAAAAGACGTCGCCGGTACGGAAGGGGTTAATATGCCAAAATGGTTAGGATAATAGATGATCCACAGTAAGATGAAGTCAGAATGGTTATTAAGGGAAGGTACCGGGTATTTAGTTTGTTCCCTACGTTTTCATCAAGCTTAAAATTACAACCCCTAGACCCCCTTTTAAGATAAATTTGTACATTTTTCGGTAGAAAAATGTCCCGGCCGGAGGCCGGTTGCTCTTAAATTACAGGCTCGCTATCGCTCGCCAGGAAAAAATCGACACCTTAATGGCACGAAAGGTCTTAAAATTGACATAAATGGGGCAAAATGTCTTAAAATGTCAAAACTACTAGGGCGAACGTCTTAAAATCTCAAAAGCAATGGGGCTAAACATGAGGGAGAAATGGGTCCAAAAAAAATCCCTCAAGTGGATATCTCCCCTTAAACGAACCAGGTTTATTAGAATACAGAATGGATATTATACAACGGTTATTAACCCTCTCCGACATATGACGCGATTTTGAGCCTATTGGGGATACTTTAAAGCCTTTGTTACCATCAGGGGTATTTATAAACCTTTAGGTTAGTTACTTCAACCTCTGCAGTTGTCTTTGAGTTAGCTGTGTTGAGCCTATTGGGGATACTTTAAAGCCTTTGTTACCATCAGGGGTATTTAGAAATCTTTAGTTTAGTTACTTCAACCTCTGCAGTTGTCTTTGAGTTAGCTGTGTTGAGCCTATTGGGGATACTTTAAAGCCTTTGTTACCATCAGGGGTATTTAGAAACCTTTAGTTTAGTTACTTCAACCTCTGCAGTTGTCTTTGAGTTAACTGTGTTGAGCCTATTGGGGATACTTTAAAGCCTTTGTTACCATCAGGGGTATTTATAAACCTTTAGTTTAGTTACTTCAACCTCTGCAGTTGTCTTTGAGTTAGCTGTGTTGAGCCTATTGGGGATACTTTAAAGCCTTTGTTACCATCAGGGGTATTTTGAAACCTTTAGTTTAGTTACTTCAACCTCTGCAATTGTCTTTGAGTTAGCTGTGTTGTGCCTATTGGGGATACTTTAAAGCCTTTGTTACCATCAGGGGTATTTAGAAACCTTTAGTTTAGTTACTTCAACCTCTGCAGTTGTCTTTGAGTTAGCTGTGTTGAGCCTATTGGGGATACTTTAAAGCCTTTGTTACCATCAGGGGTATTTAGAAACCTTTAGTTTAGTTACTTCAACCTCTGCTGTTGTCTTTGAGTTAGCTGTGGGCAGAAAACTAATTTTGGAGAGGCAATTATAAGAGTGAGAGAACTCTATTTCTTATTGCTAATCTGGCAACTCTGGGTCATAAATGCGTGAAAGGGTTAAATGAACTAGGATTGCATTCTTAGTTTACCCCTTATGCTTGAAAAAAAGACCGTATATATATATATATATACTGTATATATATATATATATATATATATATATACAGTACGGTATATACCGGTATACAGTATATATATATATATATATATATGTGTTTTAATCTCTCAGTGGGGTTCGAACCGTCGACCGTCAGGACGATAGCCGACGCTTTAACCAACTCCACCACGGCAGTCTAAAAGACACTCAACCTTCTATCCTATTTAGTTTGTTCCCTAGACCTCCATCAAGCTTAAAATTACACCCCCTTGACTTCCTTTCAAGATAAATTTGTACATTTTTCGGTAGAAAAATGTCCCGGCCGAAGGCCGGTTCCTCTTAAATTACAGGCTCGCTATCGCTCGCCAGGATAAAATAGACACCTGAATTGCACGAAAGGTCTTCATATGGGGTGAAAGTTCGTAAAATCGCTAAACTAATGGGGCAAACGTTTTATAATATCAAAAGCAATGGGGCTAAACATGAGGGAGAAAGGGGTCAAGAAAAAAATCCCTCAAGTGGAGATCTCCCCTTAATCACTCAGTAATAAGACCTTCTGTGCCAATTAGGTGTAAACAAAAATCCCGGCGAGCGAATTCGAGCCTTCAAGTCACGAGGAACCTGCATTCGGCCGGGACATATTGCTACCGAAAAATGTACATATAAAATCATTATATACTGGTACAAGATATGTGCCGGTATAAGGAACTCTTAGTAAATATGTATATACAATATGTATATACAATATATATATACAATATGTATATACAATATGTATATACAATATGTATATACAATATTCGGACATTCTTTCATAAACGGAAGTCATTGTATTCCAACGCTTAATAGGAAGGAATTAAACAGGTCCACAAACATTACACCAAAGGTTTACAAAATACAAACTATCGGAATATATATATTGTAAATTAATGTTATGTGTGTGCTTAACCATTATTTTAACATTATTTTAAGTACAGAAACACGTAGCCATAAAGGGGACAGGGGCGTATTGATATGCTCCTTGATTGATATGCAGGATTCGAAACTGCATAATAAATCGTAGGTTTGTCCACCATTCTTTAACTGTCTTCGTAGCGCAATGGATAAATGCACTGAATTTCGGTGTGAGCATCCAAGGTTCGAATCCCTGGACTGCCACATGTATTTGTTGATTTCATAAATTGAGTTTAGGAGTAAAGTTGATTTGGTGGAGGTAACATAATAGTATTAATTATACATCTTCATATTATTGTTTTCATTTCCTGCCTAGATCTCCATCAAGCTTCAAAAACACACCTCCACAACCCTCTTTCAGAAAATGTCTACATTTGTCGGTAGAAAATTGTTCCAGCCGAAGGCTGATTCCTCATCGATTACAGGCTTGCTATCGCTCGCAAGGAAAATATCGACACCTAAATGGTACAATAGGTCTTAATATTGACAAAGAAATGGGGCAATAAGTCTAACTAATGGGCCGAACGTCTTAAAATCTTAAAACTAGTGGGGCTAAATATAAGGGACAAGGAGGACCAACACACAAATACAACATACTTATACAGCAGACCGCCTATGTTGGACGACTGTACCTTTGTTATTTGCATTGATTTGTATGCATTTTTCTTTGTCTAACATTTGTCTTTATACAAGATATTCAATTCCTCCCATATTTTCTAATAATGTTTTAGCATAATAAATCGTAGGCTGTGCATCATTCTTTAGCTGTCTTCGTGGCGCAGTGCACAAGTGTGTTGATTTTCGGTGTGAGCGTCCTGGGTTTGAATCCCCGGACTGCCACATGTGTTTGTTGATTTCATTAATCGAGTTTAGGAGTACAGTTGGTTTGTGGAGAGAACATAATAATATATGTTATATATTTGCATATATACCGGTATATAAAATATAATATATAGCCCTCTAAATAATTAAAAAAAAAAAAAAAAAAAAAAAAAAATATATATATATATATATATATATATATATATATATATATATATATATATATATATATATATATACTGTATATATATACAGCTATATATATAATAGATAGCCGAATTTATTATAGTTACCGTAGTCTTTATTAGAGTATATATAGGTTAACCCTTTGAGTACCAGCGACGTGTGTTAGATTTAATGCTAGCTATATTTAACGATATTATGCAGCTTAGGAAGGATCTGTGGTAGTTCAGAGGGTTGGTTGAGATAGTTAGAAGCCTTATAATTGCTAGAGATCCTTCCTAAACTGAATAAAATCGATTATTAGTAGCCAAAATATAATTCAAAAGACGTCGCCGGTACAGAAGGGGTTAAGGGGGTACGGTAGTGCTTGGTATATTTAATTAATTATTTATTTTTGAGTTTTCTCGCTAAACCTCCATCAAGCTTCATAAAATATCCCATAGACTCCCTTTCAAGATATATTTTCTACATTTTTCGGTAGAAAAATTTCCCGGCCGAAGGCTGATTCCATAAAAAAAAATACAGGCTCTATATCGCTCGCCAGGAAAAAAATCGACACCTAAACGGCCCGAAACGTCTTAATATTGACAAAGTAATGGGGCAAAAGGTCTCAAAATCGCCAAATTAGTGAACAAACGTCTTAAACTGCAAGACTAATATGAGTCTAAACATGCATGAGGGAGAAGGGAGTCCAGAAAAAACGACTACCTTCCCCTTACAGGTATAGACAGCGATATTTAGCAGAAATCAGAGGGGGGGGGGGAGGGTTCGTTTTTCTGGCCCCCATTCTCCCTCATGTTTAGCACCATTAGTTTTAGGATTTTAAGACGTTTGCCCCATTCGTTTAGCGATTTAAAGACATTTCACCCCATTACGTTGCCAATTCTAAGACTTTTCCTACCATTTAGGTGTCAACATTTTCCTGGCAAGTGGAAAGCGAGCCAGTAAATGTAAATAGAATTGGCTCTCGGCCGGGATATTTTTCTGCCAAAAAATTTACAAATTTACTCTGAAAGGAGGTCTAGGGAGTTTTTTTCTTTTTTTTTTTTTAACTGAAAGAATAAATATGCAAATAGACCAACAAAATAGCCACTACCGGGGAGATTTCCACCTGGAGGATTTTTTTTCTTTTCTGGACCCCTTTCTCCCTCATGTTTAGCCCCGTTGCTTTTGAGATTTTAAGACGTTCGCCCCATTAGTTTGACGATTTTGAGAACCCTCGCCCCATTTAAGTAAATTTTAAGACCATTCGTGCCATTTAGGTGTCGATTTTTTCCTGGCGAGCGATAGCGAGCCTGTAATTTAAGGGGAACCGGACTTCGGCCGGGAAATTTTTCTACCGAAAAATGTACAAATTTATCTTGAAAGGGGGTCAAGGGGGTGTAATTTTAAGCTTGATGGAGGTCTAGGGAATCAACTAAAAACCTCCCCTTAACCCTTTGAGTACCAGCGATGTATGCTATATTTTATTCTAGCTATATTTAGACGATATTATGCAGCTTAGGAAGGATCTGTCGTAGTTAAAAAAGGGTTGGTGGAGAGAGTTGGAAGCCTTAATATGGCCAGAGGTCCTTCCAAAGCTGAATAAAATCGTCTAATAGTTGCCAGAATATGATGAAAAGGACGTCCCCGGTACTGAAGGGGTTAACAACTAAAATACGGTGGTGGTATATTTATAGATTAATATATAGGCCTAAATTTATATATTATACGTTCTATCCATTAGATATCTACCGGTACATTATTATTACAATCTCTGGTCTATATCGACGCGTACGGCTCCAACTTCTTATAGCCTGACACTCGCACGTAGTGAATTCTGGTATTTCGAGTCTTGATGATGGTGTAATGGAGTGTTTAAGATCCGTATGTGTTAACCCAGGTTCGAATCCCGGGACGATCACCTACTTGCATTAATTTCATTAGGAGTGGAATTAATAGAAATAAGATGTATTCAGTTCCAAGTAACCTACCTGTTCCTAGTACATTCCGAGAACACTAGAGACACTTTGACTTGACTAAATATGAAGAGGACTAAAAGACAACTATGTTTTGGCCATTGTATCACTTTAGGGGGGTGACCTGTTTTTTTTTATTTCTGTCCTTTTCTCTCTTCCTCTGGCTTGTATCCATTCGGCCCCATTCAGCCAACTATTTTAAGACGTTTATCCTCATCTAGGTGTCTATTTCTTCCTGGCAAGCGATAGCGAGCCAACATTGTATGGAGAATTCCGGCTTCGCCGGAGAAATTTTTCTATCGAAAAATTTACAAATTTAGCTTGCTGTCCAAGCAAAAATATATAAATGCTGGCTCGCACCGCTCGCCAGGAAAATATTGACACCTGCATGGGGGTAAACGTCTGAAAACAGTAGGCTGAATGGGGTCTAATGGATACAAGCCAAAGAGAGAGGGAGAGAAAGAGAAAACAAGCGAGGTGGGCTCCCTAAAGGTGTTGAATTTCAAATGCCCTCTGGTATTAAAGGAGGCAACGCACGGTACATCTCTATTAACTCAAACTTTATTCCAAATTTGAATTAAATTGTGTACTTATATTAATGGCTCTATTAAGGGGGGAATAATGTATTAATTGGTCGATATATATATATATATATATATACCGGTATATAATATATATATATATATATATATATATATATATATATATATATATATATATATATATATAGAGAGAGAGAGAGAATATAATATATATATATACCGGTATATATATATATATATATATATATATATATATATATATATATATATATATATATATATATATATATACCGGTATATATACTATATTTACATATATTTAGTTTCCTCCCTAGACCTCCATCAAACTTAGATAAAACTCCCCAAAATCCCCCTTCTAGATAAATGTGTAAATTTTTCGGTAAAAAATTTCTGGCTAAGGCCGATTTCTCCTAAAATTACAGGGTCTCTATGGCTCGCCAGGCATACAATCGACAAGCAAGTAACACGAATGGTCCCAATATTAACAACAAATATAATAGGGTGAAAGGTTTGAAAAATCACCAAATTAATGGAGCGAATGTCTTATAACTTCCAAACTAAGGGGGCTAACACGAGGGAGAAGGGGGGGGGGGGCCAGAAGAACCCACCAGCCCCCTTTAAATACCTCACACAAACTGTCGACATGCGTCATAATCTTCAAAGGGTTAAAATAAACTACCATCGTAACTATTGAACCCTTTAACTCCTTCTCTACCGGATACTGTTAAGGGAAGATTTCCACGTGAGGGATTTTTTTCTGGACTCCTTTCTCCCTCATGTTTAGCCCCAATGATTTTCTAACTTTAAGACGTTCGCCCCATTATTTTGACGATTTTAAGAACTTTCGACCCATTTCTGTCAATTTTAAGACCTTTCGTGCCATTAAGGTGTCGATTTTTTCCTGGCGAGCGATAGCGAGCCTGTAATTTAAGAGCAACCGGCCTCCGGCCGGGACATTTTTCTACCGAAAAATGTACAAATTTATCTTGAAAGGGGTTCGAGGGGGTGAAATTTTAAGATTGCTGGAGGAGTAGGAAACAAACTAAAAACCTCCCCTTAACCTAGACGATTTTATTCAGTTTAAGAAGGGTCTCCAGCAATAAACAGGCTTAGAACTATCTAACCCGTTTTACTACCACAGATCCTTCGTAAACTGCCCAATATCGACTAAATATAGACGTCGCCGGGACAGAAGGGGTTAAATATAGACGTCGCCGGGACAGAAGGGGTTAAATATGAGGCCGCCATTTTGACAGTACACTCTGAAGACCCTCGAACGATAATATTCAACTTAGGAAGGATCGGTGGGAATTAGTATCAGGGGTAAGGACTATCTCAATTAACCCTCTGACTTCCCCATACCCTTCCTAAGCTGAATAAAAATCGTGTAACAGAAGCCAGAAAACAGGAAAGAAATGCGCCATCGTATCTTTAGAGGGGAGTCACCTGTTTTTTTTATTTGCTCTCCTTTTCTTTCTTTGTCTGGCTTGTATCCATTCTGCCCCATTCAGCCAACTGTTTTAAAACGCTTATCCGCATCCAGGAGTCGATTTCTTCCTGGCGAGCGATAGCGAGCCAGCATTGTATGGAGAAATCCGGCTTCGCCGGGAAATTTTTCTATCGAAAAATGTACAAATTTAGCTTGCTGTCAAAACAAAAATATATATATGCTGGTTCGCTGCCGCTCACCAGGATAATATTGACACCTGGATGGGGGTAAACGTCTTATAACAGTAGGCTGAACGGGGCCGATTGGATACATGCCAAAGAGAGAGAGGGAGAGAAAGAGAAAAGAAGCGATGTGTGGAATTTTCATAAACTCACGATCGGGTGCAAATAGGCCTACGAACTTCTATAAATATATCAGTATGTACAGTCGTGCTAATAAGTGATGTCTCGGCCACAATTATTTTGTGATTAACAATTGGTACCAGCCATATTTACACATGCCAACACGTTCCTACACTTACCCACCCTATTCATAATCTGACCGACATAAATTAACGCAGCACAGAACGAGCCTAACGTAATGACAGCTGGAACATGACTTATTAGCGCGACCGTACAACTATTCCTAAAATGTTATTATTCTCGACTGCAGTTACGATTAATAAGGAACATATTGGTCTAGCCTACCTTGTAATAGAACGAAGAAGAGCAGGAGACTGGAAGCTGATTTCCTCACCACCATGATGTCAAAAACTTCTCGTGCGTTCTCCCAAAGTTTTCTCTAGTTGCCCTAAAAACACTCAAATTCACAGAAAATACGGGAGAACGAGCCTGGTTTATCTGAACTGGGGAGGTTCTTCTTATCATAGGGACACCAATGAGGGATTATCACAACACGGAGAATCACAATAGGTTAGATTTGTAAAGCAAGGACTAGGAGCTGGATATCAGAGCGAAGAAGCGTACATCCTACCTCTACCACAGTCTGAGGCACACTAAAGTTGGCAGCGTTCAGCGTCAGCGCCGTGACTGGTGTGTGTGTGTGTGTGTGTGTGTGTGTGTGTGTGTGTGTGTGTGTGTGTGTGTGTGTGTGTGTGACCGGCCTACGATCGCTGCGTTGCTTTGGCTCTTTTTCAACAATTTAACTTTTTTCTATATATTTTACCACCTAGTCTCTCTCTCTCTCTCTCTCTCTCTCTCTCTCTCTCTCTCTCTCTCTCTCTCTCTCTCTCCTTCTTTACCGGCGACGTCTTAGGGGGGATCTCCACTTGAGGGATTGTTTTCTTGACCCCTTTCTCCCTCATGTTTAGCCCCATTGCTTTTGATATTATAAAACGTTTGCCCCATTAGTTTAGCGATTTTAAGAACTTTCACCCCATATTAAGACCTTTCGTGCAATTCAGGTGTCTATTTTATCCTGGCGAGCGATAGCGAGCCTGTATTTTAAGAGGAATCGGCCTTCGGCCGGGACATTTTTCTACCGAAAAATGTACAAATTTCTCTTGAAAGGGACTCGAGAGGGTGTAATTTTAAGCTTGATGGAGGTCTAGGGAACAAACTATATACCTCCCCTTAAGCTTAGGAAGGATGTATGGTAGCTATAAAAGAATCAATTGAGATAGTCTGTAGCCTTTTAATTGGTACACGGCCTTCCTAAGCTGAAAAAAATCGTCTAATATTTGTCTGTATATTATAATGAAAAGATATCACCGGTACCGAATGGGTTAAGGGGAGGTTTGTTTGTTTGCTGGACCCCTCTCTTCTCTCTCATGTTTAGCCCCATTAGTTTGACGATATTAAGACTTTCTGTGCCGTTTAGGTGTCGATTGTTTTCCTGGCAAGCGTTAGCGAGCCTTTAATATAGAAGGCTAGTACATATTTCTACCCCAAAAAATGTACAAATTTATCTCGAGGGGTGGATTTTTATTAATTATTTATTAAAGTTTGAGTTCTTGGGAGGAAACTGAAAATAATAAATTAATACATAAATACATGCACAAATACATGAACAAATACATGAACAAATACATGCACAAATACATGAACAAATACATGCACAAATACATGAACAAATACATGCACAAATACATGAACAAATACATGCACAAATACATGAACAAATACATCAAATACATGAACAAATACATGAACAAATACATGCACAAATACATGAACAAATACATGAACAAATACATGCACAAATACATGAACAAATACATGAACAAATACATCAAATACATGAACAAATACATGAACAAATACATGCACAAATACATGAACAAATACATGCACAAATACATGAACAAATACATGCACAAATACATGAACAAATACATCAAATACATGAACAAATACATGAACAAATACATGCACAAATACATGAACAAATACATGAACAAATACATCAACAATTAGAACAAATACATGAACAAATACATCAAATACATGAACAAATACATGAACAAATACATGAACAAATACATGCACAAATACATGCACAAATACATGAACAAACACATGCACAAATACATGAACAAATACATGAACAAATACATGAACAAATACATGAACAAATACATGAACAAATGAAATACACATAAATACAAGCCTGTCCCCTTGACCCCCCCTTCATGATAAATTTTTACATTTTTCGGTAGAAAAATGTACTGGCTAATGGCCGGTTCTTCCGACAATTACAGGCTGGCTATCGCTCGCCAGGAAAATATCGACACCTACATGGCACGAAAGCTCCTAATAATGACAAAACAAATGGGGTGAAAGGTCTTATTATCTTCATACAAATGGTCCGAACGTATTCCAAGCTAAACATCAATGGGGCTAAACACGAGGGAGAAGGAGGCCAAACAAAACAAGCCCATCTCCCCTTAAATGGTGGTTCTGAGGACACTGCATATTATGAAGGGAAGGTGAAGGGATAGGGGAAGGGTTGGGTTAGAGAGAGAGAGAGAGAGAGAGAGAGAGAGAGAGAGAGAGAGAAAAAAAATAAAAATAAAGAGAGAGAGAGAGAGAGAGAGAGAGAGAGAGAGAGAGAGAGAGAGAGAGAGAGAGAGAGAGAGAGAGAGAGAGAGAGAGAGAGAGAGCTTAATACTATAACAATAATAATGATAACAATACATTTTGTATTCCCCAACAGTGGTTATTCTGAATACATAATCTACACAACATTTATACACTGTTTATTGGAGTGTTAACCTAATATACGAACCTAGGAGAGAGAGAGAGAGAGAGAGACAGAGAGAGACACAGAGACAGAGAGAGACACAGAGAGAGAGAGACAGAGAGAGAGCGACAGAGAGAGACAGAGAAAAAAAGAGAGAGAGAGATACAGAGAATAAAGACAGAGACAGAGAGAGACAGAGAAGAAAGACAGAAAGAGAGAGAGAGAGAGACAGAGAGAGAGAGAACAAAGAGAGAGAACAAAGAGAGACAGAGAGATACAGAGAATAAAGACAGAGAGAGAGAGAGACAGAGAGAGAGAGAGAGAGAAAGAGAGAGAGAAGAAGAAGAAAGACAGAGAGAGAGAGTTAGAGTGAGAGAGAGAGGGAGTAAGACCCATTTGATGACGCACAACAATAATACTAGTTATTTACTTGCCAAAGAGGCCTGCCAAGTGTAGGAAGAGTCAATTTCAATGTTTACAGTAGTATAGAGATAATATTATAAGGTTACAGCAAGAGGGTTGAATCGTCGCAAGAATATTTAGAGCGAGTCAATAACAAAATAATATGTAGTTTAAACCGTTCAACCATTTTTTTTTTTTTTTTTTTTTAATACTTTGGTCATTTTTCCTTTGCGTTTTAAGAACATAAGAACATAAGAAAATGGGAGTCTTCAAAAAGCCGCTCGGCCCATACAAGGCAGATCCCTGTTTTGTTCTTCTATTTTCTCCTTAAGGGGAGGTTTTTAGTTAGTTCGCTAGACTTCTATCAAGCTTAACATTACAGCCCCTGGACCCCCTTTCAAGATAAATGTGTACATTTTTCGGTAGAAAAATTTCCCGGCTACGGTTCCTCTTAAATTACAGGCTCGCTATCGCTCGCCAGGAAAAAATCGACACCTAAATGGCACGAAAAGTCTTAAAATTGACAGAAATGGGGCGATAGTTCTTAAAATCACCAAACTAATGGGGTGAACGTCTTAAAATATCAAAAGCAATGGGGCTAACCACGAGGAAGAAAGGGATCAAGAAAAAAAATCCCTCAAGTGGAAATCTCCCCTTTTAAACCTCTATCCAGCTTAACTCCCCCCCTCCCCCCCCCCCCCCAGACCCTCATCGAGACGAAATTTCACTAACAAGATACAATATTAATTTATTTTCTGTTTTCTGGCTATTATTAGAGGATTTAATTCAGATTAGGGAGGTTCTGTGGAGGTCAGAGGGCTGTTGAGATAGTCCTTAACTTTTCATTCCCACAGATCCTTCTTAGGGGGAGATCTCCACTCGAGGGATTTTTTTCTTGATCCCTTTCTCCCTCATGTTTAGCCCCATTGCTTTCGATATTATAAAACGTTTGCCCCATTAGTTTAGCTATTTTAAGAACGTTCACCTCATATTAAGACCTTTCGTGCCATTCAGGTGTCAATTTTATCCTGGCGAGCGATAGCGAGCCTGTAATTTAAAAGGAACCGGCCTTCGGCCGGGAAATTTTTCTACCGAAAAATGTACACATTTATCTTGAAAGGGACTCAAGGGGGTGTAATTTCAAGCTTGATGGAGGTCTAGGGAACCAACTAAAAACCTCCCCTTAAGCTGTATAAAATCGTCTAAGGACAGCCGTAGAAAACTGTTTAAACTGTTAAAACTGTTAAAACTGTTAAAATGCATCACAATCTTCAAATGCTCCCTTAGTGCTTGCTTCAGTGTTGGCAAAACCTTTTCCGTAGTGTACAGTCGGACTAATAAGTGATTAATCGACACCAAGGATGTTTTGATCAATAATTTGTATCAGCAATATTGACACATGATTTCTTCTTTTTGAGTGAGATATACAAACATGTTCCTACACTTACCTATTCAACATCTGACAGACATTAATACAGCACAGAGCGAGCTAAACGTAATGCCAGCTGGGATATGACTTATTAGCGCCATTGTACCCATACCTCATGTTTCCCACTCTCCTGGAAAGAAGCAAACATTCTTCCTGTTCTAAAAAAGGAACCTCTTGAGATCCATTCAATTACATACCAATAACTTTAAATTCCACCCTTGGTAAAATTCCACCCTTGGTAACATTTTCGAAACAGTAATATATAAAAGTCATGTGATTTCTCAGATGGATTACTGTTCACCTCTGTGGGGTGGAAGTGGAGTGGTTGCATTGAGGCAGTTGGACAAAATTCAAAATAAAGCTATTAGATTAATCAATAACCCTGCAATCACACAGGACCTTCCTACATTATCCATATGAAGAAACGTTGAATCCCTTGCATTATTCTACAGATATTTTCACAGCAATTGTTCCGAGGAACTTGCTTCAATTGTGCCGCCTCTCCACATCTTTCCCCGTAGAACTAGGGCAGCTGAGAGCGCCCATGAATTTACACTTTCTCCTCCACAATGCAGAACTTCTGCTTATCAGAATTCATTTATCCCCAGAGCTACTACTCTTTGGAATTCACTTCCCTCGAATTGCTTTCCACAAACTTACAATCTACAAATGTTTAAATCCAGTTGTTACAAAAATTTATGAATGGAGGATGCCTTTCGGCACATGGACCTTTTTGTTTTATCTGTGTTTTGCCTTCCTCCGTTCATTGTCTCTAAAAAAAATAAAAAATAAAAATAAAAAAATCATCTAATCAAGAATGATAAATTAATCAGCGATAGACTGTATGCCTTTAGACATGAACGATGAACTGCAGACATGTTTTGCCTTCTTACGCATCCGATTAATCAAGCCACAGACCAAAATGGTGAAACGCATACCATAGCATTAATTGGATATTTCAAAGGCCTTTCATAAATTCTGGCACCAATCTTTATTGTCGAAGATTTTATACTACGGTCGTGCATCACTAAAGTCTGAGTGACACGAGCCGTTTTTCGAGCAATTTTTACGGGCAATTATGATCTGGCAGCTTCAAAAATTACGCTCTATCAGAATTCAACCGACTAACATAATCTACCTTCAGTCTAGTTACCGATACCAGTGCAAAAAAATCCCTAAATATAACGAGAAAAAACTTGCTCATGGAAAATTGACGGAAAAATCGCTCGTGTGACACCGGCTTAATTCCATTATTGTATTCTTATCTTTATAATATAATTAAGCGTGTAATGGTAGATGGCCAATATTCTCAATTTTACTCCATGGGCCCCAACTCTGTTCCTTATTCATATCAATGATCTCCTGTATATCAATCATAACCCAATACATTCCTACGCAGATGACTCAACACTCCGCAATGTGATTATATTATATAAGTTCGGAAGCTGACAACGACTTCCGGCATGGGTGGGAGTTGGCATTGTAAAAGAACCAAGACAACCCTGGGTTGGTCAATGCCCGGGTATGTGTGTATTATTGTGGCGTCTGTGAGATAAGACAGCGAGGCAGTGGCGATGCAACTTCGAGAGGTCAGAATTGCAGTGGACCATGTGGAGACAGCTAGGCGAAGTGATTTTTTGTTTTGTTTTATCCACTGGATATGAAATAGACAAAAGGCAGACTGCCCGTAAAGCGTGTCTCACTCAAAGCCAGAGGAGTGACAGAGAGCCAAATTCAAGGTACGTTTGGGTCAAAATGCCTGGGCACATGAAGTTTAAAGCAGTAAGTCATAGGATGCAGGAAATATTGATTGAGAGGGAGTGTTCCAGAACTCACTTGTTGAGTAGTAGAAAGACTGAGAAAACTTGTTAATTCTTGGTTAACACCATGAACGAGTCGGTTGCAACACTTAACTTTAGGGGGGTGACCTGCTTTAAGGGGGGTGACCTGCTTTTTGTTATTTCTCTCCTTTTCTCTCTTTCTCTGGCTTGTATCCATTCGGCCCCATTCAGCCAACTATTTTAAGACGTTTATCCCCATCTAGGTGTCGATTTCTTCCTGGCGAGCGATAGCGAGCCCGCATTATATGAAGGTCTCCGGCTTCGCCGGAGACCTTTTTCTATCAACAAATGTACACATTTAGCCTGCTGTCAAACAAAAATAAAAAATATGTTGGCTCGCTACCGCTCACCAGTAAACAATTGACACCTGGATGGGGATAATCGTCTTAGAACAGTAGGCTGAATGGGGCCAAATGGGTACAAGCCAGAGAAAGATAGAAAAGGACAGAACAAAAACAGGTCACCCCCCTTAAACGTCTCCTCGAAATCTGGAATTAGATCTGATGGCATCGTGCTGAGTGGTTATATCTACAGCATGTAAGTCTATGCCCGGAGGCAGAGTTGTGACATAAAACAATAAAATACGACAATATATATAGGTGTGTGTGTGTGTGTGTGTGTGTGTGTGTGTGTGTGTGTGTGTGTGTTACTTACTCAGTTACTTAGTTACTCAGTTACTTGTTCGTCAAGGGGAATCCACGCAATGCGAGCTAAGCTCATTATTATCGCGCCTCCTTAACTGGGAATGTATTGCGTGAAATGCATGCTAAGTGTTTTATGAACTGTTGGCATGGCTGTGGATGTGTGTGTAGTCTGTATTTTAGCCAATTGGCGCCATCGGAAACGAAGGCTTAGGGTGGATCTGTATGGTACCATTCTCACTATAGACGGTACCGTCTCGCCCGAAGGCTTAGGTAGCCATCAGCTTAGGTGAACCATATGATACCCATCTCGCCTTGTACCATTTTTGCCAACCCCAGATGGGACGTCACAACGTCGTCCACTTATTCCAGGTACCTATTTACAGCTAGGTGAACTGAGGCTAACACATGAAAGGAGACAAGCCCAATTTGTCTCCGCCCGGCCGGGGATTGAACCCCCAACCCCTCGTGTGTGAGACGAGAGCTCTACCTACTAGGCTACGGGCTGTGTGTGTGTGTAAAGTAAAGTAAAGTAAAAAATGTTTATTGCCATTAAGGGGAGATCTCCACTTGAGGGATTTTTTTCTTGACTACTTTCTCCCTCATGTTTAGCCCCATTGTTTTCCTAATGTTAAGACGTTTGCCCCATTATTTTGACGATTTTAAGAACTTTCAACCCATTTCTGTCAATGTTAAGACCTTTCGTGCCATTTAGGTGTCGATTTTATCCTGGCGAGCGATAGCGAGCCTGTAATTTAAGAGGAACCGGCTTTCAGCCGGGACATTTTTCTACCGAAAAATGTACAAATTTATCTTGAAAGGGGCTCAAGGGGTTTTAATCTTAAGCTTGATGGATATCTAGAGACCAAACTAAAAACCTCCCCTTAATAAAGATCTATTGCTTGAGTAGATGAGATCCTTTATATTTGGAAGTAGAGAATTCCACAATTGAGGACCGGTACAGATTATACCACAATTAAGGACCGGTACAGATTATACCACAATTAAGGACCGGTACAGATTATACCACAATTGAGGACCGGTACAGATTATACCACAATTAAGGACCGGTACAGATTATACCACAATTGAGGTCCGGTACAGATTATACCACAATTGAGGTCCGGTACAGATTATACCACAATTGAGGACCGGTACAGATTATACCACAATTGAGGTCCGGTACAGATTATACCACAATTGAGGACCGGTACAGATTATACCACAATTGAGGACCGGTACAGATTTTACCACAATTGAGGACCGGCACCGCGGTACAATTGAGGACGTTATACCACAATTAAGGACCGGTACAGATTATACCACAATTGAGGACCGGTACAGATTATACCACAATTAAGGACCGGTGCAGATTATACCACAATGAGGACCGGTACAGATTATACCACAATTGAGGACCGGTACAGATTATACCACAATTGAGGACGGTACAGATTATACCACAATTGAGGACCGGTACAGATTATACCACAATTGAGGACGGTACAGATTATACCACAATTGTGACCGGTATACAGATTATACCAATGGGACCGGTACAGATTATACCACAATTGAGGACCGGTACCACAATTGAGGACACGATTATACCCACCAATTGAGGGGACCGGTACAGATTATACCACAATTGAGGACCGGTACAGATTATACCACAATTGAGGACCGGTACAGATTAATTTCCCGGTACAGATTATACCACAGATTATACCACAATTGAGGACCGGTACAGATTATACCACAATTGAGGACCGGTCCAGATTATACCACAATTGAGGACCGGTACAGATTATACCACAATTAAGGACCGGTACAGATTATACCACAATTGAGGACCGGTACAGATTATACCACAATTGAGGACCGGTACAGATTATACCACAATTGAGGACCGGTACAGATTATACCACAATTAAGGACCGGTACAGATTATACCACAATTGAGGACCGGTACAGATTATACCACAATTAAGGACCGGTACAGATTATACCACAATTGAGGACCGGTACAGATTATACCAGCATTGAGGACCGGTACAGATTATACCACAATTGAGGACCGGTACAGATTATACCACAATTGAGGACCGGTACAGATTATACCACAATTAAGGACCGGTACAGATTATACCACAATTGAGGACCGGTACAGATTATACCACAATTAAGGACCGGTACAGATTATACCACAATTGAGGACCGGTACAGATTATACCACAATTGAGGACCGGTACAGATTATACCACAATTGAGGTCCGGTACAGATTATACCACAATTGAGGACCGGTACAGATTATACCACAATTGAGGACCGGTACAGATTATACCACAATTGAGGTCCGGTACAGATTATACCACAATTGAGGTCCGGTACAGATTATACCACAATTGAGGACCGGTACAGATTATACCACAATTGAGGTCCGGTACAGATTATACCACAATTGAGGACCGGTACAGATTATACCACAATTGAGGACCGGTACAGATTTTACCATTTCTAAACAGAACTGTGTGTATGTGAGTGTGTGAGTGTGCGTGTGTTTGTGTGTGTGTGTGTGGGTGTGAGTGTGTGTGTGTGTGAGTGTGTGTGTGTGTGTGTGAGTATGTGTGTGTGTGAGTGTGCGTGTGTTTGTGTGTGTGTGAGTGTGTATGTGAGAGTGTGCGTGTGTTTGCGTGTGTGTGTGCTACCGGATGCTAGTGGTCAATGAGCACGTGTTAGAAGGAAGGAAGGAAGGAAGGTGGGGGGTGGGTTAGGCAGGAAGGAAGGAAGAAGGGAAGGAAGGGAGGAAGGTGGGGGTGGGTTAGGCAGGAGGGAAGGAAGGAAGGAAGGAAGGTGGGGGGAGGGTTAGGCAGGAGGGAAGGAAGGAAGGAAGGAAGGAAGGAAGGTGGGGGGTTGGTTAGGCAGGAGGGAAGGAAGGAAGGAAGGAAGGAAGGAAGGAAGGTGGGGGGTGGGTTAGGCAGGAGGGAAGGAAGGAAGGAAGGAAGGAAGGAAGGAAGGAAGGGGGGGGGGGGGTTAGGCAGGAGGGAAGGAAGGAAGGAAGGAAGGTGGGGGGTGGGTTAGGAAGGAGGGAAGGAAGAAAGAAGGAAGGAAGGTGGGGGGTGGGTTAGCAGGAGGGAAGGAAGGAAGGAAGAGGAAGAAGGATGGGGGTGGGGTTAGCAGGAGGAAGGAAGGAAGGAAGGAAGGAAAGAAGGAAGGAAGGAAGAAGGAAGAAGGAAGGAAGGAAGGGGGGGGGGGGTTAGGCAGGAGGGTAGGAAGGAAGGAGGAAGGAGGAAGGTGGGGGGGTTTTAGGCAGGAGGGGAAGGAAGGAAAGAAGGAAGGAAGGAAGTGGGGGGTGGGGTTAGCAGGAGGGGAAGGAAGGAAGGAAGGGAAGGAAGGAAGGAAGGAGAAGGAAGGAAGGAAGGTGGGGGGGGTTAGGCAGGAGGGAAGGACGGAAGGAAGGAGGAAGGAAGGGGGGGGGGGGGTGTTAGGCAGGAGGGAAAGAAGGAAGGAAGGAGGAAGGCAAGAGGGGGTGGGGGAGGGAAGGAAGGAAGGAAGGATGGAAGGAAGAAGAAAGGAAGGAAAGAACAGAAGGAAGGACGGGGGGTGGGTTAGGCAGAGGAGGAGGAAGGAAGGGAAGGTGGGGGGGTGGGTAGGCAGGAGGGAAGGAAGGAGAAGAAGGTGGGGGTGGGGTGGAGGGGAGGAAGGAGGAGGTGGGGGTGTTAGGCAGGAGGGAAGGAAGGAAGGGAAGGAAGGAAGGAAGGAAGGAAGGTGGGGGGTGGGTTTAGGCGGAGGAGGAAGGAAGGAAGGAAGGAAGGTGGGGGTGGGTTAGGCAGGAGGGAAGGAGGAAGGAAGGAAGAAGGAAGGAAGGTGGGGGGGTTAGGCAGAGGGAAGGGAAGGAAGGAGGAAGGAAGGAAGGAAGGAAGGTGGGGGGTGGGTTAGCAGGGAAGGAAGGGGGAAGGGAAGGTGGGGGGTGGGTAGGCAGGAGGGAAGGAGAAGGAATGAAAAGGAGGAAGGTGGGGGTGGGTTAGGCAGGGGAAGGGAGAAGGAAGGAAGGAAGGAGGAAGGAGGTGGGGGGGTGGGGGTGTGGGTTAGGCAGGAGGGGAGGGAAGAGGAAGGAAGGAGGAAGAAGGGGGGGTGGGTTAGCAGGAGGGAAGGAAGGAGGGGGAGGGGGGGGTGGTTACGCAGGAGGGAAGGAGGAAGGGGAAGGAAGGAAGGAAGGAAGGAAGAAGGAAGGTGGGGGGTGGGTTAGAGGAGGAAGGAAGGAAGGAAGGAGGAAGGAAGGAAGGAGGGTGGGAAGGGGGGGGGTGGGGGGGGGGGGAGGGAAGGTGGGGGGGTGGTGGGGTGAGGGGGGGGGTGTGGGGGAAGGGGGTGGGTTGGAGGGGGGGGGTGGGGAAGGGGGGGAAGGGGGGGGGGTGTTGGGGGGGGGTGGGGGTTTGGCAGGAGGGAGGAAGGAGGAAGAAGGAATAGGGGGTGGTGGCAGGAAGGAGGGAATGACAGGTAAGGAGTGGAGGGGGTGGGGTAGGCAAGGGAGAGGAAGGAGGAAGGAAGGAAGGTGGGGAAGCATGAGGAGGAAGGAGGAAGGAAGGAAGGGTGGGGGGTGGGTTAAGGGCGGGAAGGAAGGAAGGAAGGAAGGAAGGAAGGAAGGAAGGGAAGGAAGGTGGGGGTGGGTTAGGCAGGAGGGAAGGATAGGAAGGAAGGAAGGAAGGAAGGAAGGAAGGAAGGTGGGGGCTGGGTTAGGCAGGAGGGAAGGAAGGAAGGAAGGAAGGTGGTGGGGGGTGGGTTAGGCAGGAGGTAATGTCAAGGGGGAATCAGTTGTACAGTCGGCCACATAAGTTTGTGTACACTCCCTATTTATATTTATGGAAGGAAAGATAGGGTGATTGACTTACGAGAATAATTTGCCATAGAACCGTTAAGGGGAGATTTCCACCTGGAGGATTTTTTTCTGGACCCCTTTCTCCCTCATGTTTAGCCCCATTGCTTGTGAGATTTTAAGACGTTTGCCCCATTAGTTTGGTGATTTTAAGAATGTCCGCCCCATTCTGTCAATTTTAAGACCTTTCGTGCCATTTAGGTGTCGATTTTATCCTGGCGAGCGATAGCGAGCCTGTAATTTAAGAGTAACCGGCCTTCGGCCGGGACATTTTTCTACCGAAAAATTTACAAATTTATCTTGAAAGGGGGTCAAGGGGGTGTAATTTTAAGTTTGATAGAAGTCTAGGGAAAGCACTAAAAACCTCCCCTGAAGGGGCGTGTCCTACTTGTTTCTTTCATTTTCTCTCTTTCTCTGGCTTGTATCCATTCGACCCCATTCAGTCTACTATTTTAAGACGTTTATCCCCATCCAGGTGTCGATTTCTTCCTGGCGAGCGATAGCGAGCCATCATTGTATGGAGAAATCCAGCTTCGCCGGAGACATTTTTCTATCGAAAAATGTACAAATTTGGCCTGCTGTCAAAAACATTTAAACTCGCTACCGCTCGCCAGGTAAAAAACTGACACCTGGATGGTGATACACGTCTTAAAACAGTAGGCTGAATGGGGCCGAATGGATACAACCCCGAGAGAGAGGGAGATAGAGAGAACAAAAAACGAGGTGGGCCCCATTAACCCCTTCTGTACCGACAACGTCCTTTTAAGGGGAGATCTCCACTTGAGGGATTCTTTTCTGGACCCCTTTCTCCCTCATGTTTAGCCCCATTGCTTTTGATATCATAAAACGTTTGCCCCATTAGTTTAGCGATTTTAAGAACTTTCACCCCATATTAAGACCTTTCGTGCAATTCAGGTGTCGATTTTATCCTGGCGAGCGATAGCGAGCCTGTAATTTAAGAGGAACCGACCTTCGGCCGGGACATTTTTCTACCGAAAAATGTACAAATTTATCTTGAAAGGGACTCAAGGGGGTGTAATTTTAAGCTTGATGGAGGTCTAGGGAACAAACTAAATACCTCCCCTTAAATATACTCTAGCTATAACGATTATATGCAGTTTAGGAAGGCTCTGTGTTAGTAGAAAGGGTTAAGTGAGATCATTCGAAGCCTGTTCGTAAAAAGGGTTAAGTGAGATCATTCGAAGCCTGTTAGTAGAAAGGGTTAAGTGAGATCATTCGAAGCCTGTTAGTAGAAAGGGTTAACTGAGATCATTCGAAGCCTGTTAGTAAAAAGGGTTAAGTGAGATCATTCGAAGCCTGTTAGTAGAAAGGGTTAAGTGAGATCATTCGAAGCCTGTTAGTAAAAAGGGTTAAGTGAGATCATTCGAAGCCTGTTAGTAAAAAGGGTTAAGTGAGATCATTCGAAGCCTGTTAGTAAAAAGGGTTAAGTGAGATCATTCGAAGCCTGTTTTTAGAAAGGGTTAAATGAAATAATTGCCTTATGTAGTAATAATTAGTAAGTAATAGTAGTAAGATAATAGTAATAATAGTAGTAATAATAGTAGTAATAATAGTAGTAATAATAGTAGTAATAATAGTAGTAATAATAGTAGTAATAATAGTAGTAATAATAGTAGTAATAATAGTAGTAATATAGTAGTAATAATAGTAGATGTAATAGTAGTAATAATAGCAGTATAATAAGTAGTAAATAATAGTAGTAATAATAGTAGTAATAATAGTAGTAATTATAGCAGTAATAATAGTAGTAATAATAGTAGTAATAATAGTAGTAATAATAGTAGTAATAATAGTAGTAATAATAGTAGTAATAATAGCAGTAATAATAGTAGTAATAATAGTAGAAATAATAGTTAGTAATAATAGTAGTAATATAGTAGTAATAATAGCAGTAATAATAGTAGTAATAATAGTAGTAATAATAGTAGTAATAATAGTAGTAATAATAGTAGTAATAATAGTAGTAATAATAGTAGTAATAATAGTAGTAATAATAGCAGTAATAATAGTAGTAATAATAGTAGTAATAATAGTAGTAATAATAGTAGTAATAATAGCAGTAATAATAGCAGTAATAATAGTAGTAATAATAGTAGTAATAATAGTAGTAATTATAGCAGTAATAATAGCAGTAATAATAGTAGTAATAATAGTAGTAATAATAGCAGTAATAACAGCAGTAATAATAGTAGTAATAATAGTAATAATAATAGTTGTAATAATAGTAGTAATAATGGTAGTAATAATAGTAGTAATAATAGTAGTAATAATAGTAGTAATAACAGTAGTAATAATAGTAGTAATAATAGTAGTAATAATAGTAGTAATAATAGCAGTAATAACAGCAGTAATAATAGTAGTAATAATAGTAATAATAATAGTTGCAATAATAGTAGTAATAATGGTAGTAATAATAGTAGTAATAATAGTAATAATAATAGTTGTAATAATAGTAGTAATAATAGTAGTAATAACAGTAGTAATAATAGTAGTAATAATAGCAGTAATAATAGTAGTAATAATAGTAATAATAATAGTAGTAATAATAGTAGTAATAATAGTAGTAATAATAGTAGTAATAATAGTAGTAATAATAGTAGTAATAATAGTAGTAATAATAGTAGTAATAATAGTAGTAATAATAGTAGTAATAATAGTAGTAATTATAGCAGTAATAATAGTAGTAATAATAGTAGTAATAATAGTAGTAATAATAGTAGTAATAATAGTAGTAATAATAGCAGTAATAATAGTAGTAATAATAGTAATAATAATAGCAGTAATAATAGCAGTAATAATAGTAGTAATAAGCAGTAATAAGTAGTAATAATAGTATAGTATAATAGAAGTAATAATAGAAGTAATAATAGAGTAATAATAATAGAAGTAATAATAGAGTAATAATAATAGAAGTAATAATAGAGTAATAATAATAGAAGTAATAATAGAGTAATAATAATAGAAGTAAGATAATAGTAGTAATAATAGTAAGAATAATATAGTTGTAATAATAGTAGTAATAATGGTAGTAGTAATGTTGGTAATGATGTTGGTAGTAATAATAGTAGTAATAACAGTAGTAATAATAGTAGTAATAATAGTAGTAATAATAGTAGTAATAATAGCAGTAATAACAGCAGTAATAATAGTAGTAATAATAGTAATAATAATAGTTGCAATAATAGTAGTAATAATGGTAGTAATAATAGTAGTAATAATAGTAATAATAATAGTTGTAATAATAGTAGTAATAATAGTAGTAATAACAGTAGTAATAATAGTAGTAATAATAGCAGTAATAAATAGTAGTATAATAAGTAATAATAGTAGTAATAATAGTAGTAATAATAGTAGTATTAATAGTAGTAATAATAGTAGTAATAATAGTAGTAATAATAGTAATAATAATAGTAGTAATAATAGTAGTAATAATAGTAGTAATAATAGTAGTAATAATAGTAATAATAATAGTAGTAATAATAGTAGTAATAATAGTAGTAATAACAGTAGTAATAATAGTAGTAATAATAGTAGTAATAATAGTAGTAATAATAGTAGTAATAATAGTAGTAATAATAGTAGTAATAATAGTAGTAATAATAGCAGTAATAATAGTAGTAATAATAGTAGTAATAATAGTAGTAATAATAGTAGTAATAATAGCAGTAATAATAGCAGTAATAACAGCAGTAATAATAGTAGTAATAATAGTAATAATAATAGCAGTAATAATAGTAGTAGTAATAGTAGTAATAATAGTAGTAATAATAGCAGTAATAATAGTAGTAGTAATAGTAGTAATAATAGTAGTAATAATAGTAGTAATAATAGCAGTAATAATAGTAGTAGTAATAGTAGTAATAATAGTAGTAATAATAGTAGTAATAATAGTAGTAATAATAGCAGTAATAATAGTAGTAATAATAGTAGTAATAATAGTAGTAATAATAGTAGTAATAATAGCAGTAATAACAGCAGTAATAATAGTAGTAATAATAGTAATAATAATAGTTGTAATAATAGTAGTAATAATGGTAGTAATAATAGTAGTAATAATAGTAATAATAATAGTTGTAATAATAGTAGTAATAATAGTAGTAATAACAGTAGTAATAATAGTAGTAATAATAGTAGTAATAATAGTAGTAATAATAGTAGTAATAATAGTAGTAATAATAGTAGTAATAACAGTAGTAATAACAGTAGTAATAATAGTAGTAATAATAGTAATAATAATAGTTGTAATAATAGTAGTAATAATAGTAGTAATAACAGTAGTAATAATAGTAGTAATAATAGTAGTAATAATAGTAGTAATAATAGTAGTAATAATAGTAGTAATAACAGTAGTAATAACAGTAGTAATAATAGTAGTAATAATAGTAGTAATAATAGTAGTAATAATAGTAATAATAATAGTAGTAATAATAGAGTTAAAAGTACATCACAGGTACTGAATAGGTTAATTAGGAATATGATTCATCTATTACGCAAGAAAACACACTTCCAATTTGAGCATTCTAATGTTCCTTACAAACATAAGATCAGGGAGTGTATACGAACTAGTGTGGCCGACTGTACACGGAGGTATTACGGCAGGAAGTAGTTAGAAGTAGTTAGTAGATGGGAAGGTGATTGGAAGGGAGGAGGTGAGAAAGATGGGAGACGTTGATAAGGAGAATACTGCATGGAAAGTGAAGGACGAGGGCAGGGAGAGACGGAGAAGAAGAGGAGTTCTTACCTAGTGGGGTCTTGAAAATGTTAAGGGGAGGTTTTTAGTTGATGCCCTAGACTTCCCCCCTGGGGGTTAGGGAATAGAATATGCCCCACGTGCCTTCTGCGTGTCGTAAGAGGCGACTAAAGAGGTTGGGTCGGTGGGCTTGCGACCCCCACCCGGAAAAAATATCTAAGCAAAGAAAAACGAACGAACAGCCTCGGATTGGGGGCGGTTCGTTCGTGGCCACCCCTTCGGGGATCACGGCGTCAGGCAATAGATAGATAGATAGACTTCCATCAAGCTTAAAATTACTCCCCCTAGATAAACTTGTAAATTTTTCCGTAGAAAAATTTCCCGGCCGAAGGCCGGTTCCCCTTAAATTACAGGCTCGCTATCGCTCGCCAGGAAAAAATCGACACCTAAATAGCGCGAATAGTCTTAAAATTGACAGAAATGGGGCGAGGGTTCTTAAATCGCCAAACTAATGGGGCAAGCGTCTTAAAGTCTCAAAAGCAATGGGGCTAAACATGAGGGAGAAAGGGATCAAGAAAAAAATCCTTTAGGTGGAAATCTCCCCTTAATGGATGTGTGAGAAGGAGATAGAACGCAGCACCGCAAGAGGAAGGAACGTGAAGTTGAAAAATCGCGAAATATGAGGAATGCGTATATATTATAATGGATGTCGATAGAGAATGTGGACTCATGAAAGACGTTGTTAACTAATTCACTAACGTCGCTATAACTATATTCTGGGTAATAAATAACACCCTGTTCTTAAGGGGAGGTTTTTAGTTTGGTCACTAGACCTCCATCAAGCTTAAGATTACACCCCCTTGAGTCCCTTTCAAGATAAATGTGTACATTTTTCGGTAGAAAAATATTCCGGCTGAAAGCCGGTTCCTCTTAAATTACAGGCTCGCTATCGCTCGCCAGGATAAAATCGACACCTAAATGGCACGAAAGGTCTACAAATTGACAGAAATGGGTCGAAGGTTCTTAAAATCGTCAAAATAATGGAGCGAACGTCTTAAAATTATAAAAGCAACGGGGCTAAACATGAGGGAGAAAGGAGCCAAGAAAAAAAAATCCCTCAAGTGGAAACCTCCCCTTAACATTATTCATCAATGACAAACCCCAATGTACTTGAATACACTAATGAAAGCATAATTATGGTCCTCCCGGGATTCCAACTCGGGACACCACACCCAGAACATAAGCACCTATAATATCGTAGGCTTCTGCAGTGTTCTTTAACCCTCTCCGACATATGACGCGATTTTGAGCCTATTGGGGATACTTTAAAGCCTTTGTTACCATCAGGGGTATTTAGAAACCTTTAGTTTAGTTACTTCAACCTCTGCAGTTGTCTTTGAGTTAGCTGTGTTGAGCCTATTGGGGATACTTTAAAGCCTTTGTTACCATCAGGGGTATTTAGAAAACCTTTAGTTTAGTTACTTCAACCTCTGCAGTTGTCTTTGAGTTAGCTGTGTTGAGCCTATTGGGGATACTTTAAAGCCTTTGTTACCATCAGGGGTATTTAGAAACCTTTAGTTTAGTTACTTCAACCTCTGCAGTTGTCTTTGAGTTAGCTGTGTTGAGCCTATTGGGGATACTTTAAAGCCTTTGTTACCATCAGGGGTATTTAGAAACCTTTAGTTTAGTTACTTCAACCTCTGCAGTTGTCTTTGAGTTAGCTGTGGGCAGAAAACTCATTTTGGAGAGGTAATTATAAGAGTGAGAGAACTCTATTTCTTATTGCAAATCTGGCAACCCCTGCGTCATATGAGTCTGAAGGGGTTAATCATAATCATAATCAATCATAATCAATCATACAAATTCCTGAACTGCACCTATTTCTAACTTTGGAAATGTATATCTGGAAACGAATTTATGAATACAATTGTGAATTTATATTAATTATTATTAATTTATATTAATTTATGAATACAATTGTGAATTTATATTAATTATTATTAATTTATATTAATTTATGAATACAATTGTGAATTTATATTAATTATTATTAATTTATATTAATTTATGAATACAATTGTGAATTTATATTAATTATTATTAATTTATATTAATTTATGAATACAATTGTGAATTTATATTAATTATTATTAATTTATATTAATTTATGAATACAATTGTGAATTTATATTAATTATTATTAATTTATATTAATTTATGAATACAATTGTGAATTTATTTTAATTAACGCCGCGTCTATACATCAACTGCAAAACTATATATTATATAATATAATATAATATATTATATTAATTGCTCTTTCCATTCACATATGCATAGCCTACGTGAGTTGCAGTTGGGATGTGTGTACATGCTTGGATTGATATGCAGGATTCGAAGTTGCATAATAAATCGTAGGCAGTGTCCACCAACCTTTAACTGTCTGCGTGGTGCGATGTATAAGGTGTTGATTTTCGGTGTGAGCATCCTGGGTTCGAGTCCACAGACTGCCACTTGTGTTTGTAAATTTCATTAATCGATTTTAGGAGTATGGTTGGTTGTTGGAAGGAACATAATACTGTTTATGGAATAGCAAGTTCTACTAAAAAACAATCCAGATAGATATATTTGCATAAAGAATAATACATGGGGTCCACGAAGTCTTACGAGTGGGCTAGAAACTATGACTCGTATTCTTAAGGGGAAGTTTTTAGTTTGGTCTCTAGATATCCATCAAGCTTAAGATTAAACCCCCTTGAGCCCCTTTCAAGATAAATTTGTAAATTTTTCGGTAGAAAAATTTCACGGCTGAAAGCCGGTTCCTCTTAAAAAACAGGCTCGCTATCGCTCGCCAGGAAAAAATCGACACCTAAATTGCACGAAAGGTCTTAAAATTGACAAAAATGGGTTGAAAGTTTTTAAAATCATCAAAATAATGGGGCGAACGTCTTAAAATTAGAAAAGCAATGGGGGCTAAACATGAGGGAGAAAGGAGTCAAGAAAAAACTCCCTCAAGTGGAATTCTCCCCTTAAACAATTCTTTCCCGTCGCAGAGCCGTTAATGGACGAAATAGCTTGAAAAATTACGTTACCTTGTGAAATTGGAGTGCTAATCTGTGTAATCTCTATACACAGTCTTAATTCTCACAATATTCGTTCGGTATTTGGCGATGCGAAGGGAAAGACATGAGTTTAAGAATACCAACCTTAGGCCTCCCAGTTCCATCTCGGGTTTTTAATCGTATCCTCCAAGGGTTGGTCTGAATTAACTGTGTGTCATGTTTGTGTGTGTCTATGAATATGAGGTTATTACGTTATTTTGTGTTATATATATAAACAGAAAGAAATAGAGAGAGAGAGAGTGTGTGTGCGTGTGTGAGAGAGAGAGAGAGAGAGAGGAAGAGAGCAAAATCAAATGCCAGTAAGAAGAAAGGTGTAAGTCAAGCAATGCAGAGAGAGAGAGAGAGAGAGAGAGAGAGAGAGAGAGAGGGGGTGGGGGGAGAGAGAGAGCAAGGGAAGAAATGTCAGTCAAGCCAGGAAGCATTCAAGATAACATGCACAACAAGAACGTTTCACACAAGGAGAAAAACAAACAAACAAGGGAAGGAGAAAGGAAGTGGAGGAACACATAAGACAAAAGAATGGTAAGAGAAAAATAAAAGGATAATAGGAGAAATATATAAGGATAGTAGGAGAAATATATAAGGATAGTAGGAGAAATATATAAGGATAGTAGGAAGAAAATATAGTAGTGGAGAAATATATAAGGATAGTAGGAGAAATATATAAGGATAGTAGGAGAAATATATAAGGATAGTAGGAGAAATATATAAGGATAGTAGGAGAAATATATAAGGATAATAGGAGAAATATAAGGATAAGAGGAGAAAATATAAGATAAAAAATATAAGGAAATAGGAGAAATATATAAGGATAGTAGGAGAAATATATAAGGATAATAGGAGAAATATATAAGGATAATAGGAGAAATATATAAGGATAATAGGAGAAATATATAAGGATAATAGGAGAAATATATAAGGATAATAGGAGAAATATATAAGGATATTAAGGGGGGTGACCTGCTTTTGTTCTGTCCTTTTCTATCTTTCTCTGGCTTGTATCCATTTGGCCCCATTCAGCCTACTGTTTTAAGACGTTTATCCCCATCCAGGTGTCAATTTTTTACTGGTGAGCGGTAGCGAGCCAGCATATTTTTTATTTTTGTTTGACAGCAGGCTAAATTTGTACATTTTTCGATAGACAAATTTCTCCGGCGAAGCCGGATTTCTTCATACAATGCTGGCTCGCTATCGCTCGCCAGGAAGAAATCGACACCTAGATGGGGATAAACGTCTTAAGATAGTAGGCTGAATGGGGCCGAATGGATACAAGCCAGAGAAAGAGAGAAAAGGACAGAAATAACAAAAAGCAGGTCACCCCCCTTAATTAAGAGGTATATACAAGGATAATAAGAGGAATACAAGAAAATGGGAGAAATGTAATAGTATGGGTGACATTTATAAGGATGATAAAAGAAATACACTCTTATTCTGTCCAGCTCTCCAACCCAAGAATTGCATGTTCTCAGTCTTTCGTCTACTCAACACGTGAACTCTGGAACTCTCTCCCTCAATCAATCTGTTCTTCATGTTATGACTTAAACTGCTTTAAACTTCGTGTGTCCAGGCATTTCGACCCCATCGTCCCTTGAATTCGGCCCTGTCACTCTTTCGGCTTTGGGGAGGACACTCGTTACAGGCAACCTGCCTATTGTCTCCTTCATACAAAACAAACAACATGTTTTGATATTTTAAAACATTCGCCCCATTAGTTTAGCGATTATAAGACCTTTCGTGCCATTTAGGTGTCCTTTTTTTTCCTGGCGATTACTAGTCTTGCTAAGGCGGCCTCCCAGAAGCTGGGTGTGCTCAACCGCGTCAAGGGGTTCTTTAAGGGGAGGTTTTCAATGTGTTTCCTAGACTTCCATCAAGCTTGAAATTACACCCCCTTGACCCCCTTTGAAGATACATTTGTAAATTTTTCGGTAGAAAAATTTCCCGGCCGAAGGCCGGTTCCTCTTAAATTACAGACTCGCTATCGCTCGCCAGGAAAAAATCGACACCTAAATGGGACGAAAGGTCTTAAAAGTGACATAAATGGGGTGAAACTTCTTAAAATCGCCAAACTAATGGGTCGAACATCTTAAAATTTCAATAGCAATGGGGCTAAACATGAGGGAGAAAGGGGCAAAGAAAAAATCCCTCAAGTGGATATCTCCCCTTAACCATGCACAGCTTCTTGTTCTGTGCAGGGGCACAGTGCGTCCTTGTATTGAGTATTGTTCACATGTGTGGGGAGGATTCTCTCACACAGCACTTACAGTATAGACAAAGTAGAAAGGAATGTCTTCCCTATCATTAACTCCCGTTCACTCACCGATTCTCTGCATACTCTCTCTCTTCGCCGCAATGTTGCATCTCTCTCACTATTCTAGCACTACTACAATAACTAGTGTTCCTCAGAGCTCTCTTAGTGTATGCCACCTCTTCTACGTAGAGTACGTAGTAACCGTCTTGCAACACAAGCCCACCCCTACTATGTGCAACAGTTGAGCTCTAGTACTCTCTCCCTTAATCCATCTTTCCCTCATCATATGACTTAAATTGCGTCAAACTCTGTGTGTCCAGACATTTTTGCTCGAACATTCCTTGCTTTTAGCCCTGTCACTCTGTCAACTCTGGGGGAGGCACTCGTCACAGGCAATTTTGCCTTTTGCCTCCTCATCCACATAGAAAAAAAAGTACCTCGAATATCACTGCTAATAATAATACTTGTAAAACTTAATAAAATAGTAATAACATTTTGTGTTTTTCTGGTGTCCTTGAAATACATTTATTTAGTTTATTTATTTATATATATATATATTTTTTTTTTTTTTTTTTTTTTACTTTTTTTTTTTTGCCAGACGTCGTAATTTCCGAGAAGGGGTGACCATTTAGATTATAATTTTGTCATGAATCGATAAGTTGCCCGGGCTTGACCTCTACCAATAACATTTTGACAGTGCAGGTTCAATCTGCCGCCCCTTTGATCAGCAGCCGATGCTCTAATGAATATGCAACGGCTCGCGATTTTTATAAAGTTCATAACATTGACAATTAAATGAAAATAACGTAACATGTTTTGCAATTAATTCAATACTCCTTCATAACTGTGCTCGTGAGTTGTGGTTCAGGTGAGTGAGCGTCTCATCCTAAAATGGCCGTGTCCGCTCGCCTGATGGTTCTATAATCCTGGCTTTGACTCACCTCGAGCCAAGGGGGTAAGAACATTAGGGATCGTGACTGTACGTACTGTACAGTCGGAGACATATCCGAGTTACACATTGCCATGGATCTGAACCGAGTGAAACTGAGACTGTAGAGCTCGAAGCAGAGGATCATGTATACGATAACAATGTTTCGCGCTAATGAACCGCTACCTCTTGCTTCGGACTTCTTACCCCTCATGGAGGAGGTATCAGATCCCTGGCACGTTGAAATGAGTGGGTGGGGCTATTGTGGAGAGGTTGGGGAGAACAGTGGCGTGGAACAACTGTAGAAGCAAGGGGCAGCAGTACTCAATATGTCTTTGTCCAGTCTGTATTGTTCGGTAGAGAAGTGAGACAGTAGTGCCGACAAGATGTTTGTATTCCCGGCAAGTGGACTATTGGAGGTGGGAGCGATAGCAGCAAAAATTAAGGTAAATATAATGTTACTTTTACGACCGACAGTGATTTCAGGAACAATTTTGTGTGTGTGTGTATTTGCCTTCATATGGAGTGTTTTCATCACAGTGGCTGTTTGGGGGAAGCAACTTTTGTCGTTGATAGTACAGTTACCCACAAAAGACCTGTTCCTCTCCGTGATCTTATTAATAGAAATAAAGTAACCCCCCGTTCGATAAATCTACAGTTATACTACCCCTATTTTGTCGCTATTCTGTTGGTACTAATTGGTTAATATTATTAGTAGCAGACTTAGTATGGTTTGATGATGCGCGGAAATGTATATTTGACTTGAAATAGATACATTGAAGTATTACAAACCTTCGCAAACTCATAAACAGGGAACGTGAGCAGGGTTTAGACCGTCGCGCACCCATAAACAGGAAACGTGAGGGGGAGTTTAGACCGTCGCGGAGACAGGTTACTTTTCGGTTAGGTTAGGTTAAGTTAGGTTAGGTTAGGCTAATGTTAAAAATACTAAAATGCGACGGTCCTCGGTATTAAACAACACTGTTTATCAAAGAAAACATTAAAAACAACAACAAATTACCTGAAAAACTCTTATCTGGATGGTGATAATTTTTTATCAAAATACGTGTTTTTCCAGTTTCCGCGTCTGCTGAACCATCCAAAAACACGCTAAAAGGCGTGTTTTGAAGGGGGGAGGTGGTGGGGGGTAGTGGGGGAGGGGTAGTATAACTGTAGATTTACCCTTTTATCATTTATATTCCATACATTCTCGCTTCCTTTTATCATTTATATTCCATACATTCAAATATTTAAGTAGTGTGTGTGTGTGTGTGTGTTCTAGTTGGCATGGTCTTAAGGGGAGATCTCCACTTGAGGGATTTTTATCTTGACCCCTTTCTCCCTCATGTTTAGCCCCATTGCTTTCGATATTATAAAATGTTTGCCCCATTAGTTTAGCGATTTTAAGAACTTTCACCCCATATTAAGACCTTTCGTGCCATTTAGGTGTCTATTTTATCCTGGCGAGCGATAGCGAGCCTGTAATTTAAGAGGAACCGGCCTTTGGCCGGGACATTTTTCTACCCAAAAATGTACAAATTTATCTTGAAAGGGACTCAAGGGGGTGTAATTTTAAGGTTGATGGAGGTCTAGGGAACAAACTAAATACCTCCCCTTAATCCACCAAGAAACAGGAAGTTTCTCGATTACTTTTGGCACTACCTGGACGTGTCAAACAGAGCCATTTATGGAGAGCGAAAAACATCATATCTCGGATTGCTTCGAATAGTGCCGTCAGAGGGCACTAATGGTTTGGCTGAAGATTGAGACCACGACTTTAGTCCCAGACTGTACATTAAAATCACGACGAGGAACAGAGCTTATGTGGGCAACTGCACTACCAACAACAAAAGTCCCTTCTCCCAACCTGCCACTGTGTGAATCCGAATCACCTGGGGGTCGAAACAAATAACGAAGCATTTATTGGGTGTAAATTTAGTTTCTTTCAGATGCTTCATTTGTCGACCCCCAGATGTTTCTGATTCACTCTCTGGCTGGTTGGAGGAACGAAATTTTGTCGTTGATAATACAAGTTCCCGCAAAAGATCTGTTCCCCTCCGTGATCATATGCATCCCAGTCCTGACGTTATTCCTGACTTACAGTGTGCTGGCTTGATAATCCACTAGGTTGATAGCCTCGGAGTCCTATTTTAACTAACTAACTTATTCTAAGTAATATAATACGCATGATTGAATTACGAGAATATAGCTCCTTATATATGCAGTAGTTAACACATCTGATTAATCAACTGATAACCAAAATATACCACACTCGTAATTCAGTCCCACTACTTTAGGACAAACTGGATTTTAGGTCACGTATGGGATATAATGTTCTAAATGTATACTATAGCTTTGTCATGGAGTATTAGTCACCGCAATATATGTCTTTACCGCTGCATATTAAATTATTTGTCCTTCGACTTTGTGGGTTAAATAAGGGTGATGGCGGCCATCTTGGATCAGCTGAGAACTAATATATATATTTTTTTTTACCGTAGTTTTAGTATTTTGTCATATTCTATATCAATACTAATCCTGCGGGGGTCTGGGGGCGGCAGCCCCCAGGTTAGGTTAGGTTGTTGGGTTAGGGTAATGACAAAATATGGTTTTAGGGGGCATGTTATAATATTGTAAAATAATGGGTAAATATGAATTTCCAGAAGGTAAAACCCCTTAAAACACACTAATTAATGAAGAAACTGATGAGGAAAAAGGATTATAATACAAAAAACACATACGTGACCTAAAATCCAATTTGACCCTACTTTACTTTCATACGTAAGATCACGACTAGGAACAGAACTTATGTGGCCGACTGTACATGAGTGGAAATTGTTCGGGCAGAAGAAAGATGATGTTAAGGGTGGTTAGTGTGTGTAATGATTGTCGTGTGTAGCCCACGAGCCAAATGCCTGAGGCGGTGGATGTGGTGAATGTTTCTCTCTCTCTCTCTCTCTCTCTCTCTCTCTCTCTCTGGATGTGACTATACTCTGCTATTTTGTGTTCCAGCTGACGGTAATTTGTTGTCTTTATCTTCAGTTATTATTCAAATTTAGTAGCGAAATCTGTTGTTAAATAATAATACGTGGCTCTAATATAAAGCACAGACCTAGTAATAGTAGTTTCTGTTGTTTCCGCTAGTTATCGAGACATCAATTGCTAAGGGATTCATTTACCGTCCGTTGAAATATTACTGAGTCTAGGTATTTCCTCTTACCCCCCTCTCCCTCCCTACTTCCTGCCTGTCCCTCCTTCACTCTCCCTCCTTCCCTCTCCCTCCCTCCTTCCATTTCCCTCCCTCCTTCCCTCTCCCTCCCTCCTTCCTTCCTTCCCTCTCCCTCCCTACTTCCTGCCTGTCCCTCCTTCACTCTCCCTCCTTCCTTCCCTCTCCCTCCTTCCTTCCCTCTCCCTCCCTCCTTCCTGCCTGTCCCTCCTTCCCTCTCCCTCCCTCCTTCCCTCTCCTTCCTTCCTTCCCTCTCCCTTCCATCTCCCTTCCCTCTCCCTTCCCTCTCCCTCCCTCCTTTCCTCTCCCTCCCTCCTTCCTGCCTGTCCTTCCTTTCCTCTCCCTCCCTCCTTCCTGCCCTGTCCCTCCTTCCTTCTCCCTCCCTCCCTCCCTCTCCCTCCCTCCTTCCCCTCTTCCCTCTCTCCCTTCCCTCTCCCTTCCCTGTCCCTCCCCCTCTCTCTTCCCTCCTTTCCTCTCCCTCCCTCCTTCCTGCCTGTCCTTTCCCTTTCCTCTCCCTCCCTCCTTCCTGCCTGTCCCTCCTTCCCTCTCCCTCCCTCCTTCCCTCTCCCTCCCTCCTTCCCTCTCCCTTCCCTCTCCCTCCCTCCTTCCCTCTCCCTCCTTCCTTCCCTCTCCCTCCTTCCTTCCCTCTCCCTCCCTCCTTCCCTCTCCCTCCTTCCTTACCTCTCCCTCCTTCCTTCCCTTTCCCTCCTTCCTTCCCTCTCCCTACCTCCTTCCCTCTCCCTCCTTCCTTCCTTCCCTCTCCCTCCTTCCTTCCCTCTCCCTCCTTCCTTCCCTCTCCCTCCTTCCTTCCCTCTCCCTCCCTCCTTCCTTCCCTCTCCCTCCTTCCTTCCTTCCCTCTCCCTCCTTCCTTCCCTCTCCCTCCCTCCTTCCCTCTCCCTCCTTCCTTCCTTCCCTCTCTCTCCTTCCTTCCCTCTCCCTCCCTCCTTCCCTCTCCCTCCCTCCTTCCTTCTCCCTCCCTCCCTCTCCCTCCCTCCTTCCCCTCTCTCTCCTTCCCTCTCCCCTCCCTCCTTCCCTCTCCCTCCTTCCTTCCCTATGCCTCCTCCCTCCTTCCCTCTCCCTCCCTCCCTCCTTCCCTCTCCTTACTCCCTCCCTCCTTCCCTCTCCTTACTCCTTCCCTCCCTCTCCTTACTCCCTCCCTCCTCCTTCCCTCTCCCTCCCTCCTTCCCTCCCTCCCTCCCTCCTTCCCTCTTTCACTCCCTCCCTCCTTCCCTCTTTCACTCCCTCCCTCCTTCCCTCCTTCCCTCTCCCTTCCCTCTCCTTCCCTCCTTCCCTCTCCCTCCCTCCTTCCCTCCTTCCCTCTCCCTTCCCTCTCCCTCCCTCCTTCCCTTTCTCCCTCCCTCCTTCCCTCTCTCCCTCCTCCTTCCCTCTCCCTCCTTCCTTCCCTCTCCTCCCTCCTTCCCTCTCCTCCCCTCCCTCCTTCCCTCTCCCTTCCTCCTTCCCTCTCCCTCCCTCCTTCCCTCTCCCTCCCTCCCTCCTTCCCTCTCCCTCCCTCCTTCCCTCTCCCTCCCTCCTTCCCTCCTTCCCTCTCCCTTCCCTCTCCCTCCCTCCTTCCCTCTCCTCCCTCCTTCCCTCCTTCCCTCTCCCTCCCTCCTTCCCTCTCCCTCCCTCCTTCCCTCCTTCCCTCTCCCTTCCCTCTCCCTCCCTCCTTCCCTCTCCCTCCCTCCTTCCTCTCCCTCCCTCCTTCCCTCTCCCTCCTTCCTTCCCTCTCCCTCCCTCTTCCCTCTCCCTCCCTCCCTCCTTCCCTCTCCCTCTCCCTCCCTCTCCCTCCCTCCTTCCCTCTCTCTCCCTCCCTCCTTCCTTCTCCCTCCCTCCTTCCCTCCCTCCCTCCTTCCTCCTTCTCTCCCTCCCCTCTCCTCCCTCCTTCCCTCTCCCTCCCTCCTTCCCTCCTTCCCTCTCCCTTCCCTCTCCCTCTCTCCTTCCCTCTCCCTCCCTCCCTCCCTCCTTCCTGCCTGTCAGCTTAGACTCCTTACAACACCTGCCTCCAGTCTTACTACACGTTCGTTTTCACCGACGCAAGGCTATAGTCTATTGTTGCCAGCTAATGGTAAATTGCTACGTTACTGTGTTGGTTACTCAGTTATTACGTAGGGTTTGTGTTGTACATTTTGAAAACTTGGCATTAATACGACGCAGTATCATCGTAGATTAGTGTTTTGCCATTATGCATCGAAAAATTAATTGTTAAGGGGAGATATCCACTTGAGGGACTTTTTTCTTGACCCCTTTCTCCCTCATGTTTAGCCCCATTGCTTTTGAGATTTTAAGACGTTTGCCCCATTAGTTTGGTAATTTTTAAGAATTTCCGCCCCATTCTGTCAATTTTAAGACCTTTCGTGCAATTTAGGTGTCGATTTTATCCTGGCGAGCGATAGCGAGCCTGTAATTTAAGGGTAATCGGCCTTCGGCCGGGACATTTTTCTAACGAAAAATGTACTAATTTATCTTGAAAGGGGGTCAAGGGGTGACATTTTAAGATTGCTGGAGGAGTAGGAAACAAACTAGAAACCTTCCCTTAACCCCTTCTGTACCATCAGCTGAAATATGACCTACAATTCCTCGTTGCACAGGTTGTCCACATGAATTCAAATCCCCGCTATGAATTTATGAATGAAAGAAAATATTGTGAAGTTGAATTTTGAGTGCAGTTTAGCTTGCAGTTATGACTATATCGATCAGTAGGTATATCAAATAAAGAATTAATGGTTTAATTCCAAACTATTGATGCACGTCAAGATAGTATTATAGATTCCATGCTTTAAATCGCGGAGTGATATCGACTTTATTTGGTCATTTCACTTCAAAACGTTATGGGTAATTTATTGGAAGACACAGACATATACATTATATAACTAAGAAAAACTCACGGTAGCATTCAAGGAGACTACATCGGGACTCTTCTTCTTTTTCTTCTTCTTACCTCTGACCGGGTATAAGCTATCCTAGTGTTTACTAGCCTATACCCCTTTGAAAGGACATTAGCCTAACCTAACAACCTTACCTAACCTATCCTAGTATAATGGGTGGGGGCTGCCGCCCCCACCCACCCGCTATTAGACATCTTTGACAGATTTTTGGTGTATTTTTCTGTGAAAAGGGTATTCTTTCAATTTGTCAATAACGAAAATCCTCAATGCGGACTATATGGAGAAACATATGGCGAATCTGTTGGTGCCTATTTTCCCTAATAAATTGGTTCTAATAAGGCGGATGTAGTGTCCTTGAAGATTATCCAACTCATATATGCAATGGTCGTCCTTCTGCTTTTTTTTACGTTTTTTCTTGTTATGTATTCTTCTTTTCCATATTTATTTCTTCATTTTTGTTTTTATTTTTCTTATTTTTCTTCCTTTTTCGTTTTCCCTTTTTGTCTTCTTCGTTTTTATGTTCTTCGTTTTTCTTCTATATTTTTCTTCTTGTTCATCTTATGTTTCTTCTTCTTCTCCACCTTCTTCTCCTTCCCCTTCTTCTTCTTCTCCTTCCCCTTCTTCTTCTTCTTCTCCTTCTTCTTCTTCTTCTTCTCCTTCTTCTTCTTCTTCTTCTTCTCCTTCTTCTTCTCCTTCTTCTTCTTCTCCTTCTTCTTCTTCTTCTTCTTCTGCTCCTTCCCCTTCTTCTTCTGCTCCTTCCCCTTCTTCTTCTTCTCCTTCCCCTTCTTCTTCTTCTCCTTCTTCTTCTTCTTCTCCTTCTTCTTCTTCTTCTAGAATAGGTTGATGCACAGAGTTCGACGTAATGTATACTGTGGCAGGATTAGTATTTATTTAACCCAATCAGTACCAGTGACATTCTTTGCATATTCAGACAATCATAGAGCCTTGTATTAGCTTATAAAGGACCTCTCACAATCATAGAGCCTTGTATTAGCTTATAAAGGACCTCTCACAATCATAGAGCCTTGTATTAGCTTAGAAAGGACCTCTCACAATCATAGAGCCTTGTATTAGCTTATAAAGTACCTCTCACAATCATAGAGCCTTGTATTAGCTTATAAAGGACCTCTCACAATCATAGAGCCTTGTATTAGCTTATAAAGGACCTCTCACAATCATAGAGCCTTGTATTAGCTTAGAAAGGACCTCTCACAATCATAGAGCCTTGTATTAGCTTAGAAAGGACCTCTCACAATCATAGAGCCTTGTATTAGCTTATAAAGGACCTCTCACAATCATAGAGCCTTGTATTAGCTTATAAAGGACCTCTCACAATCATAGAGCCTTGTATTAGCTTATAAAGGACCTCTCACAATCATAGAGCCTTGTATTAGCTTATAAAGGACCTCTCACAATCATAGAGCCTTGTATTAGCTTATAAAGGACCTCTCACAATCATAGAGCCTTGTATTAGCTTATAAAGGACCTCTCACAATCATAGAGCCTTGTATTAGCTTATAAAGGACCTCTCACAATCATAGAGCATTGTATTAGCTTATAAAGGACCTCTCACAATCATAGAGCATTGTATTAGCTTATAAAGGACCTCTCACAATCATAGAGCCTTGTATTAGCTTAGAAAGGACCTCTCACAATCATAGAGCCTTGTATTAGCTTAGAAAGGACCTCTCACAATCATAGAGCCTTGTATTAGCTTAGAAAGGACCTCTCACAATCATAGAGCCTTGTATTAGCTTAGAAAGGACCTCTCACAATCATAGAGCCTTGTATTAGCTTAGAAAGGACCTCTCACAATCATAGAGCCTTGTATTAGCTTAGAAAGGACCTCTCACAATCATAGAGCCTTGTATTAGCTTAGAAAGGACCTCTCACAATCATAGAGCATTGTATTAGCTAAGAAAGGACCTCTCACAATCATAGAGCCTTGTATTAGCTTAGAAAGGACCTCTCACAATCATAGAGCCTTGTATTAGCTTAGAAAGGACCTCTCACAATCATAGAGCCTTGTATTAGCTTAGAAAGGACCTCTCACAATCATAGAGCCTTGTATTAGCTTAGAAAGGACCTCTCACAATCATAGAGCCTTGTATTAGCTTAGAAAGGACCTCTCACAATCATAGAGCCTTGTATTAGCTTAGAAAGGACCTCTCACAATCATAGAGCCTTGTATTAGCTTAGAAAGGACCTCTAGTAGCTTAGAAAGGACCTCTCACAATCATAGAGCCTTGTATTAGCTTAGAAAGGACCTCTCACAATCATAGAGCCTTGTATTAGCTTAGAAAGGACCTCTCACAATCATAGAGCCTTGTATTAGCTTAGAAAGGACCTCTCACAATCATAGAGCCTTGTATTAGCTTAGAAAGGACCTCTCACAATCATAGAGCCTTGTATTAGCTTATAAAGGACCTCTCACAATCATAGAGCCTTGTATTAGCTTATAAAGGACCTCTACCAATCAAAAGGCCACATAATATCTCAGTCAAACCTGTTACCTACCGGGTTACGTAGAAGCTAGAGTGCTTCTCAGTGGGGGGAAGAGATTGAAGAAGTTAGAGCAAGTGCAGTTCAAGAAAGTTGTAAATAGGAGATGTGAAAGATGGTGGGCTGACCACCTTACTGTTGTTTATTATACAGGGTGATCCAGAAATATGTGCCGAAAATCAGAGGATGTATTCCTGAAACATAATTGAATGTAAATTACGAAATGACCATATTGGCAATTCTCAATAGTTTTCGAGTTACAGCACCTAACAGGTCTGCTTGAATGTGTTTTACTCCGTGAATTGCTTGTAAATTAAACATTTACCAAGGACAACGTGATGTATGAACAAAATAAAACAGTATTTCCAGTATGACAATAACATTTACTGTGCTGTATTACTTTACGGTCGTTAAGTAATTTCGCATCTGTCTCAGACATTTTGTACAATCCCTGGATTTAAACACATTCCTGGCAGACCTCGGAGGTGCTGTAACTCGAAAACTATTGAGAATTGCCAATATGGTCATTTCGTAATTTACATTCAATTATGTGTCAGGAATACATCCTCTGATTTCCGGCACATATTTCTGGATCACCCTGTATACTATATCTGGTACAGTCGCGCTAATAAGTGATGTCTCGGCACCAAGTATATTTTGATTAATAATTGGTATCAGCAATATCTAAACTTTATTTCTTCATTTCGAGTGAGATATACAAACATGTTCCTACACTTACCCACCCAATTCAACATCTGGCAGACATTAATACAGCACAGAGCGAGCCAAACGTAATGACAGCCGAGACATGACTTATCAGCGCGACCGTACATGAGGTTTAAAAAAGAAAAATTATCTATTATAAAAGCCGACCCAAGAGCTCATGACGTGGCCAGTGCTAAGTATATTGATTCTTTGCCAATTTAATTCTAATGTTTCACTGCTCGCTGTCCTGCCATTGCTGCTGCTTCGATGGGTCCCCTGCCTGAGGTCCACCGAAATGGGCCCCAGGCAAGAGATCCATCTAGCGGATAAACTACTCTCGGCAATGCTCCTCATGCGACATACAGTCTTAAGGGGAGATTTCCACTTGAGGGACTTTCTTCTTGACCCCTTTCTCCCTCATGTCTAGCCCCATTGCTTTTGAGATTTTAAGACGTTTGCCCCATTAGTTTGGTGATTTTTAAGAATTTCCGCCCCATTCTGTCAATTTTAAGACCTTTCGTGCCATTTAGGTGTCGATTTTATCCTGGCGAACGACAGCGAGCCTGTAATTTAATAGTAATCGGCCTTCGGCCGGGACGTTTTTCTACCGAAAAATGTACAAATTTATCTTGAAAGGGGGTCAAGGGGGTGAAATTTTAAGATTGCTGGAGGAGTAGGAAACAAACTAGAAACCTTCCCTTAATGGTTCTCCTGCCTGGGGTCCACCAGGGTGGGCCCCAGACAGGAGCTCCACCAAACGCACATTTATTCAGTAAGGGATCCTTCGAAGTTGAATATCATCGTCTTATAGTTGCCAGAATCGCAGGGTAAGGAGGTTCACCGGTACTAAATAGGCGAGTTGTATGACCTAGACTATGTGTTCATGTTGTAGTGCAAGTATGGGATCCCCTTTCTCCCTCGTGCTAAACCCCGTAGTTTTGACATTTTAAGACGTTTTACCCCATTACTTTGGCGATTTTAAGACTTTTCGCCACATTTCTATCAATTTTAAGACGTTTCGTATCAATTAGGTGTCGGTTTTCTCCCGTAATTTGTATATACTCTGACATATGTATTTACACCTATTAAACCATTCAACCTACCCATCTTCTAATGTACAGACGTGTTAGGGTATCTTTATTACAATCTATCTATCTATCTATATATCTATCTATCTCTCTCTCTCTCTCTCTCTCTCTTTGTCTTTCTCTCTTTCTTTCTTTCTTCCTCTCTTTCCCTTTCTTTCTTTCTATCTCTATCTATCTATCTATCTATATCTATCTCTCATTCATATAATACTGTATCTATTCTAACATACTGCAAATCTTTAACATACTGTATTTAGTTTACCTTTCCTAGCTAAAGCATTAACAGGGAATATACCCCATCCAATGTACAGTCAGATACCATAATCTCCAGCCCACTCGTAACAATTCCTGGAACCCCCTATGTTTTTCTTTATGTAATTATAACTATCTGGATTAATTTTTGGATTGAACTTGCTTATTATTAAATAGTATATATTTCTTTGTAGTTAATGTATAGACAATTATATTCATAAATTCGTTTCCGGAGACATACTTCCATAAATAGAAATAGTGAGGTCCCCGAATAATTAGGAGTGGGTTAGAGACTATATGGTATCCGAGTGTACAGCTACTGATAAATGTTCGTGAGGTCTTACGATTTTTTGTATGCAAATATATCCATTCGAATGATGTTCAGATCAAATCAGCTGTATATGTATTGATACATATGTATTATTTAATATATAGTTTATTTGATCCGAACATACATCTAAATGGAGAGAGGGAAGGAAGGAGGGAAGGAAGGAGGGAGAGGGAAGGAAGGAGAGGGAAGGAAGGAGGGAAGGAAGGAGGGAGAGGGAAGGAAGGAGAGGGAAGGAAGGAGGGAGAGAGAAGGAAGGAGGGAGGGAAAGGGAAGGAGGGAGGGAGAAGGAAGGAGGGAGAGGGAAGGAGGGAGAGGGAAGGAAGGAGGGAGAGGGAAGGAAGGAGAGGGAAGGAAGGAGGGAGAGGGAAGGAAGGAGGGAGAGGGAAGGAAGGAGAGGGAAGGAAGGAGGGAGAGGGAACGAAGGAGGGAGAGGGAAGGAAGGAGGGAGGGAAAGGGAAGGAGGGAGGGAGAAGGAAGGAGGGAGAGGGAAGGAGGGAGAGGGAAGGAAGGAGGGAGAGGGAAGGAAGGAGAGGGAAGGAAGGAGGGAGAGGGAAGGAAGGAGGGAGAGGGAAGGAAGGAGGGAGAGGGAAGGAAGGAGGGAGAGGGAAGGAAGGAGGGAGGGAAAGGGAAGGAGGGATGGAAGGAAGAATGGAGGGAGAGGGAAGGAGGGATGGAAGGAAGAATGGAGGGAGAGGGAAGGAGGGAGGGAGAGGGAAGGAAGGAGGGAGAGGGAATGAGGGAGGGAGGGAGAGGGAAGAAAGGAGGGAGAGGGAATGAGGGAGGGAGGGAGAGGGAAGGTATCAATAGAGGTACGTATATGTTTCTATATATTACTCAGTCTTTCTATCTATCGAGTTTATTTTTAATCTATTTTGAAGCCGAACCTAGGAGAGTCATCTACTGTATGTGCTCCATGTGGTGTGGTCGCAGCTGGTTGGGACGGCATATACGAAGGAACACACACAGACAGAGAGAGAGAGAGAGAGAGAGAGAGATGCACTGTGTTTGTTTGCAATTGCACAGTCAGCCCATATATAGGAGCAAGTTGGATGTCAAGGCTCCTTTGCTGTTATTTTATGTCTTGGTAGCGCAATGGATAAATGCACTGTATTTCGGTGTGAGCATCCTAGGTTCGAATCCCTGGACTGCCACATGTATTTGTTGATTTCATTAATTTATTTTAGGAGTAAAGTCGGTTGGTGGAGGTAACATAATAACAAATTATTGGCGTTGTGTGTTTGTTATGTTCTTAGGGCGTAGCATTATTGTTTTCATTCTTTAATATTCCGATATGAAAGTGGGTGGTTGAGGCTGTCTAGTATGTTTCGTCATAGCGATATAAAGTGACATATTTAAGTCATGATAGGCAAATGCAATGGAACAGTTAACTGTAAATATTATTAATGTTGGCGTTATTATTATTGTTAATATTATTATGATGATTATGATGATTAGGCTTATGGTTATGATTACAATTATGATTATGATGATCATTATTAGTATCATTATTAAGTTCATGGACAATTGATTCTTGCACACGGTTCAAAAGGACTATACTGTATCCTGGTATTTATTTCGAAGTTATGTGCAAAATATGTATCAGAGATCCGAGTGTTAGGCTGTAGGGTCCACCACACAACCTGAAGCTCTGAAGTGGTCCAGGTGTGTGAGGCGGAGGTTCAATGGGAGACACAGTTCTCGTTGTTAAGGGGAGATCTCCACTTGAGGGATTTTTTTCTTGACCCCTTTCTCCCTCATGGTTAGCCCCATTGTTTTTGAGATTTTAAGACGTTTGCCCCCATAAGTTTGGTGATTTTAAGAATTTCCGCCCCATTCTGTCAATTTTAAGACCTTTCGTGCAATTTAGGTGTCGATTTTATCCTGGCGAGCGATAGCGAGCCTGTAATTTAAGAGTAACCGGCCTTCGGCCGGGACATTTTTCTACCGAAAAATGTACACATTTATCTTGAAAGGGGGTCAAGGGGGTGACATTTTAAGATTGCTGGAGGAGTAGGAAACAAACTAGAAACCTTCCCTTAATGATGGTGTAAGGAACCTCACAGAACTGTGCCTTAGTGATAATCTTGATTGTGTCGACTTTGATGCTGCTGCTGCCTGCATTCCGTTGGTGCCGTAGTCAATCAGCATCGTTGCATTTTGCAGGTAGGCTGAATCTTGCCTCAGCAGATGGCTCCTGTTGCAGTAGATTTGGTTGGTAACATGGATGTGATGGGTGGGGGGGGGGGGGGGTAACACAGCAGTGGTCTCACTATATATGAGGACTTGCTTGTGGGGCTCTACTTGCTTGTGGGGCTCTACTTGCTTGTGGGGCTCTACTTGCTTGTGGGGCTCTACTTGCTTGGAATATTTGTGAGGGTTCTGCAAAAAGCTTATAACACAGGAATGTCTATCTTGGTGTTCCACAAATATTGTGTATGTAGTCTTGACAGTTCTGTAGGATTCCTTGATTAACGCGGGCGCAGTCACTTAAGGGGAGGTTTTTAGTTGATTCCCTAGACTTCCATCAAGCTTAAAATTACTCTCCCTAGGCCCCCTTTCAAGATAAATGTGTACATTTTTCGGTAGAAAAATGTCGCGGCCATAGGCCTGTTCCCCTTAAATTACAGGCTCGCTATCGCTAGCCAGGACAAAATCGACACCTAAATGGCACGAATGGTCTTAAAATTGACTTAAATGGGGCGAGGGTTCTTAAAATCGTCAAACTAATGGGGCGAACGTCTTAAAAATCTCAAAAGCAACGGTGCTAAACATGAGGGAGAAAGAGGTCCAGAAAAAAATCCTCCAGGTGGAAATCTCCCCTTAAAGGCGGCTGATTTGCTTATGTTGATTGGAAGCGTGCACAGGCCTTCTCTATTAGGAGAGCCACAATTCTAAAAGAAATTGTTAAAACATCTTTAAAAATCTACAAACTTGGGTGAAAACATGGTTTTAACTATTGAGCAATTGTCATTTGGGTTGGATGAATTGCAGCATCTTACAGTAGTAATGTATTTGGTGAAGCTCTCTATACGTCCCTCGGCTAGCTTAAGGGGAGGTATTTAGTTTGTTCCCTAGACCTCCATCAAGCTTAAAATTACACCCCCTTGAGCCCCTTTCAAGATAAATTTGTACATTTTTCGGTAGAAAAATGTCCCGGCTGAAAGCCGGTTCCTCTTAAATTACAAGCTCGCTATCGTTCGCCAGGATAAAATCGACACCTGAATTGCACGAAAGGTCTTAATATGGGGTGAAAGTTCTTAAAATCGTCAAAATAATGGGGCGAATGGTATAGTTCTGGGTTAAGGGGGTGATAGTCGCTTTTTCCTAACCTCCTGTAATTTAAGAGGCACCGGCTTTCAGCCGGGACATTTTTCTACCGAAAAATGTACAAATTTATCTTGAAAGGGGCTCAAGGGGGTGTAATCTTAAGCTTGATGGATATCTAGAGACCAAACTAAAAACCTCCCCTTTAATGCTCTCCTTCGTTCTGCCTTGTCATTATTTTCCTCTCCCTTTGGCTCTCTGACCACGTTTGCTAGTTACAACTTACAGACTACCATACTTTCCAGATAACGGTGTGGGTGACATGGAGAGAGAGAGAGAGAGAGTTTACTCGGAAAAGTTGGCATTTTAAGGGGAGATTTCCACTTGAGGGATTTTTTTCTGGACTCTTTCTCCCTCATGGTTAGCCCCATTGCTTTTGAGATTTTAAGACGTTTGCCCCATTATTTTGACGATTTTAAGAACTTTAAACCCATTTCTGTCAATTTTAAGACCTTTCGTGCCATTTAGGTGTCGATTTTATCCTGGCGAGCGATAGCGAGCCTGTAATTTAAGAGGAACCGGCTCTCAGCCGGGACATTTTTCTACCGAAAAATTTACAAATTAATCTTGAAAAGGGGTTAATGGGGCGTATTTTAAAGCTTGATGGAGGTCTAGGGAATAAACTGAATACCTCCCCTTAAAAGCCTTCCTACCCATTCCAGGGAAATATGATTGCTAATAAAATAATTTTAAGCTTGATGGAGGTCTAGGGAAGAAACTAAATACCTCCCCTTAACACTTTAGCTTCCACAGGTTCCTCCTAAGCTGTATAAATTTGTCTAATGATAGCCAGAATTAACAGTCAAAATGCGTCATGATCCTCAAAGTTACTAACTTAATTATTTTGTATGCCCAACAAACTCACAAATGTCTATATTTGTGAACAGTAGGATATCCTCGTTTACAGTTTGAGCTTACGAAATGCGGAAGTGAAATTAGAACTCTCAAGCTTTCAAGGGAGCCCACCTTGCTTTTTGTTTTCTCTTTCTCTCCCTCTCTCTTTGGCTTGTATCCATTCGGCCCCATTCAGCCTACTGTTTTAAGACGTTTGCCCTCATCCAGGTGTCAATATTTTCCTGGCGAGCGGTAGCGAGCCAGCATATATATATTTTTGTTTTGACAGCAAGCTAAATTTGTAAATTTTTCGATAGAAAAATTTCTCCGGCGAAGCCGGATTTCTCCATATAATGCTGGCTCGCTATCGCTCGCCAGGAAGAAATCGACACCTAGATGGGGGTAAACGTCTTAAAACAGTTGGCTGAATGGGGCCGAATGGATACAAGGCAGGGAAAGTGAGAAAAGGAGAGAAAGATACCAAAAACAAGCCGGTGACCCCCGATAGTATGTGTATTTGCATATCGTAATAGGTCTGTGTTCTCATACGCATCATTGGTAGTATTTTATACGCCATTTGCATATCGTAATAGGTCTGTGTTCTCATACGCATCATTGGTAGTATTTTATACGCCATTTGCGACACTTGGAGTTCCTCACGTTAAGGGGGTACCACTCGCTTTTTATGGACCCCCTTCTCCCTCGTGTTTAGCATATTTAGTTTTGAGATTTTAAGACGTTCGGCTCATTAGTTTGCGATGTTATAACTTTACACCCCATGTCTTTGTCAATATTTAGACTTTTCGTGCCAGTTAGGTGTCGATTTTTTCCTGGCGAGCGCAAGCGAGCCTGCAAATTTGGGATTAACCAGCCTTTGACCGGGACATTTTTCTACCCAAAAATGTACACATTTATCTTGAAGGGGGGGGGGGGGGTCTATGGGGTGTTGTTTACAGGTTGATGGAGGTCAAGCGAGGTCACTATACAATAAATGAATAAATGACTAAAGGGGAGATTTCCACTTGAGGGATTATTTTCTTGACCCCTTTCTGCCTCAGGTTTAGCCCCATTGCTTTTGAGATTTTAAAACGTTCGCTCCATTATTTTTGGCGATTTTAAGAACTTTCGCCCCATTGATGTCACTTTTAAGGCCTTTCGTGCCATTTAGGTCTCGATCTTTTCCTGGCGAGCGATAGCGAGCCTGTAATTTGAGAGGAATCGGCCTTCGGCCGGGACATTTTTCTACCGAAAAATGTACAAATTTATCTTGAAAGGGGGTCAAGGGGGTGTAATTTCAAGCTTGATGGAAGGCTAAGAAACACGCTAAAAACCTCCCCTTAATAGAGCAAAAACCTCCCCTTAATAGAGCAAAAACCTCCCCTTAATAGAGCAAAAACCTCCCCTTAATAGAGCAAAAACCGGCCACTACCTCCTTAACTAGTGTGTTCAGAATAATTCATCTTCCAGATTAACCCTTTCAAGATCCGCTACGCATTTAGTTTATCTTTTCTGGCTATTATTAGACGATTTTATGCAGATTAGGAAGGGTATGTGGAAGTCAGAGGGTTGGTTTAGATGGTTTTTACCCTTTTGATTCCCAGAGAGCCTTCCTAAACTGTAAAACATCGTCTAATGATGGACAGAACAAAGTGTCAAAATGCGTCAAAATTCCTCAAGGGTTTAAGTGATTTAAGGGAGATTAATTGTTTTTCTGGTCCCTTTTCTCCCTCGTGTTAACCCTTGTCTGGCGGTGCCGGACTTAAGTCGGTCTAGAGAAGAAAGGACTATGTGGCGGGGACCGACTTCAGGCGGTGTGCAATTTTGAGCAATAGTTGGCTCTGAGAGAGAGACGAGCGGTGGGAGGAGCGTAGGTCGGCTCTGACCGTTCGGCACGGCTCCCGCGCCAGCACTGGGCCCACCTCCACACACACCCACACACTGCCTCGCTACACAGGGAATTATGTAAGGAAATTACCGTATTTTAGGGATTTTTCCTTCGTCTTGCACGATCGTTGCAAGAGAACGCGTGGTCGTAGAAGGATGGTTCTGGTGTCATTGGAAAGCTCAATTATCGCCCTTTCAGGGATACATAATTGTATTACACTCTGGCTCTTGTTTATGCATGAAAAAGAGCACGGAAACAAGGTCGTTTAGGGTAAAACCACCCGCTTGGCGGGTAGTAGAAGTTACTGACGGGCCCGCTCGTAAGGCGTTAAGCCGCATCCTGTTATGAGAATATATGACGTTCGGCCTATTAGCTTGGCGATTTTAACACCTTTCGCCCCATTTCGTTGTCAATTTTAAGACCTCTCGTGCCATTTAGGTGTCGATTTTTTCTTGGCGAGCGATAGCGAGCTTGAAATTTTAAGAGGAACCGGGACATTTTTACTACTGAAAAATTTACAAATTTATCTTGAAGGGGGATCTAGGCCCGGGGTGCTTTTGTAAGCTTAATGGAGGTCTAGCGAGGAAACTAAGAAATATAAGACTAAATTAACTAATAAAGTACAAAAACAATATAAACCGCCCATCTCCCCTTAATGCAAAGATTAACTTAGCATTCATTTATTTAATTTGCCCCTTGAGAGGTTATTTACCCCTTGAGGATTATGATGCGTTTTGACAGCTTATTCTGGCTATCAGTAAACGATTTTATTCAGTTTAGGAAGGACTTGGGGGAGACAGAGGGATGATTGAGATCATTTTTACCCCTTTGACTGCAAGAGGGCCTTCCTAAACTGACTACAATAGCCTAAACCGATAGTAATAATAAGCTGTCAAAAATGCGTCGTTCAATTATTCAGAATATTAACTAAAGCAACTGTACCCCGTTCCCAATAGTTAGACCAGACATCGTGAACCCTAACCTCTATAACCCAAAAGAGGTGGAGCAAATGGGCTGTTAATCTCCACACCTACAGTATGTGCCATGTCCGAGCTTTCCCAAATGGTAGAAATCCAACTTAGATTACTAAAGTCGTTTGTGAGCTATAGGGGTTAAGGGGAGGTATTTAGTTTGTTCCCTAGACCTCCATCAAGCTTAAAATTACACCCCCTCGAGTCCCTTTCAAGAAAAATTTGTACATTTTTCGGTAGAAAAATGTCCCGGCCGAAGGCCGGTTTCTCTTAAATTACAGGCTCGCTATCGCTCGCCAGGATAAAATAGACACCTGAATTGCACGAAAGGTCTTAATATGGGGTGAAAGTTCTTAAAATCGCTAAACTAATGGGGCAAACGTTTTATAATATCAAAAGCAATGGGGCTGAACATGAGGGAGAAAGGGGTCAAGAAAACAATCCCTCAAGTGGAGACCTCCCCTTAAGGGACAAAGGCCCGTGGGTAAGGCTTTTGTGTCTTTCATACATATAGCCAACACAACCCTCTCTCTAGTTCTGCCACAGGTAAAAGCTAGTATTATATGATTGCCATAATCTCTCTCTCTCTCTCTCTCTCTCTCTCTCTCTCTCTCTCTCTCTCTCTCTCTCTCTCTCTCTCTCTCTCTCTCTCTCTCGACAAGGTGCCTCACCGAAAACTATTGGCTAAACTGGAGAGGATAGGTATCAAAGGTGAAATTCATTCTTGGATAAAAAATTGGCTTACGGACAGAAGACAGAGAGTGGTGATAAATGGAGTGGAATCGGAGTGGGAGCCTGTCACTAGTGGAGTTCCACAGGGTTCAGTCCTTGGACCGGTCCTGTTTCTCATTTACATTAACGATATCGATGTAGGGGTAAACAACACCATTTCCAAATTCGCCGACGATACAAAAATAGGGAATACAGTCCTGAACGAAGATGATAGAAATGCGTTGCAATCTGATTTAAACAAGATATCAGAGTGGTCGAAAAAATGGCAGATGCCCTTCAATGTCGATAAATGTCAGGTGCTGCAGGTTGGTAGCAGAAATATGAAATACAAATACGAAATGAATAGGAAAACAAATAAAAACCGCAACGGTAGTAAAAGACCTAGGGGTACTAATATCTGAAAACCTAAAAACTTCCGACCAATGTATAGCAGCTGCAAATAAGGCAAAACATAGCATTGGGCTTTATTAAACGAAAATTTACATATAAACATGAAAACGTATAGTGCCACTGTTCAAAAGTATGGTGAGGCCCCACCTTGAATATGGTGTGCAGTTCTGGTCACCTTATCTGATCAAGGACATTGTAAGACTCGAGTCAGTACAGCGTTAGAGCGCCGAAGATGATACCCTCATTAAGAAATAAAACATATGAAGAAAGACTTAAACGATTGAACCTGTTCTCATTAAAAAAGAGGAGGTTGAGGGGTCAGCTTATTGAGTGCTTTAAGATACTAAAAGGTTTCGACAAAGTCGATGTAAATGCACTATTCACATTAAACAATACTAATCAAACTCGCGGAAATGGAATGAAATTAAAAACCAAAAAGGCAAACCTAGATGTCACAAAGAGTTTCTTCACCTACAGTGTGGCGACAGAGTGGAATAAATTACCAGCGAGGACGTGGTGGAGAGCGACACAATAAACGCCTTCACGGGAAGGCTTGACCTCTAATCTGCATAGGGCTGGGGTGATATGAAGTGGAAAAAAAAAAAAAAAAAAAAAAAAAAAATATTAAAAAAAAAAAAAAAAAAAAAAAAAAAAAAAAAAAAAATGTATTGTATAGGTATGTGTGTGCACTGTTTACAGGATGTATATATATACTGTATATATATGTGTGTATGTATGTAGTGTGTATATGTTAATGTTGTTATATATATGTATATATAGATATTGTATATGTATGTATGTTTATGTGTGTATGTGTATAATATGGCAATATATGCATATTATTAGTTTGTAAGGCTCAGAATGCCTGAGTATAGGACCTTGGGGTCTGTGTGGTCTGTGTATCTATGTAGCTCTATGTAGCTCTCTCTTCTTTCCCCCAGCGACGCGTGGTCAGTTAGTGTCGGTGAACAGGTCCAGTTAGCAAGACGTCACGCATTTTACGGGTGTATCTGGAATGGCACGGCACACGCAATACTAGTGTGTGTGTGTGTGTGTGTGTGTGTGTGTGTGTGTGTGCAAGCTTTAGTAGGTTTCACAATATATGTAAGATTATGTGTAAAAGTAGATTGAGACAACAGTTTAAGGGGAGGTATTTAGTTTGTTCCCTAGACCTCCATCAAGCTTAAAATTACACCCCCTTGAGTCCCTTTCAAGATAAATTTGTACATTTTTCGGTAGAAAAATGTCCCGGCCGAAGGCCGGTTCCTCTTAAATTACAGGCTCGCTATCGCTCGCCAGGATTAAGATCGAACAGCTGAATGGCACGGAAAGAGTCTTAATATGGCGCGGGTGAAAGTTCTTAAAATCGCTAAACTAATGGGGCAAACCTTTTATAATATCAAAAGCAATGGGGCTAAACATGAGGGAGAAAGGGGTCAAGAGAAAAATCCCTCAAGTGGAGATCTCCCCTTTTAAGTACATACACATTTGTTAAATACTTATCAACAGGTTAGGTTAGGTTTAAATGTAGGGTACTCTATTTATTTGCAACTGGCAGTAAATTGCAATGTTCCCATGAAGATTTCTCATTTATTTGGAAGGTTTTGTAGTTATTTTGAAGATGTCGTCGTAAAATAAGGTGCTGATTATATATAAAGGTGGCCTTAATGGTATGCAGAGACATGGTCATTTCATAGTTTTCCTTTGAATATCGAAAAATTAGCTGCTAAGGGATTCAATTTATCGTCAGCTGAAAAGAAACAGAGTATAAGTATAAGTATAAGTATAAGTATAAGTAAACAGTATAAGTCAACAGTATAAGTCAACAGTATAAGTCAACAGTATAAGTCAACAGTATAAGTCAACAGTATAAGTCAACAGTATAAGTTCAAACGGTATAAGTCAACGGTATAAGTCAACTGTTATAAGTCAACGGGGGTTATTAAGTCAACGGTATAAGTCAACGTGTATAAGATCCCCCGGTATAAGTCAACGGTATAAGTCAAACGGTATAAGTCAAGGGTATAAGTTCAACGGTATAAGTCAACGGTATAAGTCAACGGTTATAAAGTCAACCGCGTTATAAGTCTAAACGGTATAAAAGTCCACGGTATAAGTCAACGGTTGTATAAGTCAACGGTTTATAAGTCAAACCGGTATATAATTCAACGGTATTTTGTAAAGTCAACGGTGGTATAAGTCAACGGTTCTAAGATTCAACGGATATAATTCAACGGTCATAATGGCAACGGGTATTAAAGGCAACGGCTAAGAAAGGCAAGGGATAAAGTCTAACGGTATAAGTCAAACTGTTATAAGTTCAACAGTATGTAAGTTAAGTCAACAGTGAAGAAAGTCAACAGTATTAAGTCAACAGTATAAGTCAACGGTATCAGTCAACAGTGATATAAGTCAACAGTATAAAGTCAAACTAGTATAAGTCAACAGTATAAGTCAACAGTATAAGTCAACAGTATAAGTCAAACCAGTATAAGTCAACAGTGTAAGTCAAACAGTATAAGCCATTAAGTTCAACAGTAGAAGTCAACAGTAATAAGTCAACAGTATAAGTCAACAGTAATAAGGCAAAAACAGTATAAGGCACAGATAATAGTCAACAGTATAAGTAAAAACAGTATAAGTCAACAGGTATACAGGTCAACCAGATTAAGTCAACAGTATAAGTCCCCAACAGTAAAGTCAACAGTAGAAGTCAACAGTATAAGTCAACCAGTACTAAGTCAACAGTTATACGTCAACAGTTATAGTCAACGGGCAGTATATGTCAACAGTATAATGTCAACAGTATATAAGTCAAACAGTATAAACGTAAAACAGGTATAATTTCAAACAGTATCCGTCAAACAGTATAATTCAACAGTAATAAGGTCAACAGTATAGAGTCAACATGGTATAATAGTCAAACGTAATAAGGGTCATACAGGTAAGTCAACAGTATAAGTCAACAGTATAAAGTCAACAAGTATAAGTCCAACAGATATAAGTCACACAGTTATAAGTCAAACAGGTATAAATCAACAGTATAAGTCAACAGTAATAGTTCAAACAGTATAAGTCAAACAGTCTAAGTCCAACAGTAAATAAGTCAACAGTATAAGTCAACAGTATAAAGTCAACAGTATAAGTCAAAACAGTATAAGTCAACAAGTATAAGTCAACAGTATAAGTCACACAGTACATCCTATTATCAGTCCAGCGTCTCAGGCAGGGGGAAGCCTTTTTTTTGTTGGGGTTCAAATTTATCCGGTCACTGTTGGTCGGGACATATGCAAAGACCAATAACACATAACCCAATCATATAGTTAAAAATAAAAACAACAAAACATGCATAGAGTGCAAGAAATATAAAATGTGCACATGAAAACAAAACATATGGTGCAAAAAGAAATACCACATATCAACAAAATTACAGAGAGAGGGAGGAGAGATACGTACGAATTGTTGCAGGTTTGTTTGCAATTGCAC
>CM064578.1:63610144-63660968 GCA_032716605.1 Paralithodes platypus | reverse complement strand
GCAACTGGCAGTAAATTGCAATGTTCCCATGAAGATTTCTCATTTATTTGGAAGGTTTTGTAGTTATTTTGAAGATGTCGTCGTAAAATAGGGTGCTGATTATATATAAAGGTGGCCTTAATGGTATGCAGAGACATGGTCATTTCATAGTTTTCTTTTGAATATCGAAAAATTAGCTGCTAAGGGATTCAATTTATCGTCAGCTGAAAAGAAACAGAGTATAAGTATAAGTAAAAGTATAAGTAAAAGTATAAGTCAACAGTATAAGTCAACAGTATAAGTCAACAGTATAAGTCAACAGTATAAGTCAACAGTATATGTCAACAGTATAAGTCAACGGTATAAGTCAACGGTATAAGTCAACGGTATAAGTCAACGGTATAAGTCAACGGTAAAGGTAACGGTATAAGTCAACGGTATAAGTCAACGGTATAAGTCAACGGTATAAGTCAACGGTATAAGTCAACGGTATAAGTCAACGGTATAAGTCAACGGTATAAGTCAACGGTATAAGTCAACGGTATAAGTCAACGGTATAAGTCAAGGGTATAAGTCAACGGTATAAGTCAACGGTATAAGTCAACGGTATAAGTCAACGGTATAAGTCAACGGTATAAGTCAACGGTATAAGTCAACGGTATAAGGCAACGGTATAAGGCAACGGTATAAGGCAACGGTATAAGTCAACTGTATAAGTCAACTGTATAAGTCAACAGTATAAGTCAACAGTATAAGTCAACAGTATAAGTCAACAGTATAAGTCAACAGTATAAGTCAACAGTATAAGTCAACAGTATAAGTCAACAGTATAAGTCAACAGTATAAGTCAACAGTATAAGTCAACAGTATAAGTCAACAGTATAAGTCAACAGTAAAGTCAACAGTATAAGTCAACCAGTATAAGTCAACAGTATAAGTCAACAGTATAAGTCAACAGTATAAGTCAACAGTATAAGGCAACAGTATAAGGCAACAGTATAAGGCAACAGTATAAGTCAACAGTATAAGTCAACAGTATAAGTCAACAGTATAAGTCAACAGTATAAGTCAACAGTATAAGTCAACAGTATAAAGTTCAACAGTATAAGTCAACAGTATAAGTCAACAGTATAAGTCAACAGTATAAGTCAACAGTATAAGTCAACAGTATATGTCAACAGTATATGTCAACAGTATAAGTCAACAGTATAAGTCAACAGTATAAGTCAACAGTATAAGTCAACAGTATAAGTCAAAAAACAGTATAAGTCAACAGTATAAGTCAAACAGTATATGTCAACAGTATATGTCAACAGTATAAGTCAACAGTATAAGTCAACAGTATAAGTCAACAGTATAAGTCAACAGTATAAGTCAACAGTATAAGTCAACAGTATAAGTCAACAGTATAAGTCAACAGTATAAGTCAAACAGTATAAGTCAACAGTATAAGTCAACAGTATAAGTCAACAGTATAAGTCAACAGTATAAGTCAACAGTATAAGTCAACAGTATAAGTCAACAGTATAAGTCAACAGTACATCCTATTATCATTCCAGGTCTCGGAGGGAAGCCTTTTTTTTTTGGTTCAAATTTATCCGGTCACTGTTGGTCGGGACATAATGCAAGACATAACACATAACCAATCATATAGTTAAAAATAAAACACAAAACATGCATAGAGTGCAAGAAATATAATTTGCACATGAAACAAACATATGGTGCAAGAAATACCACATATAACAAAAATACAGAGAGAGAGAGAGAGATACGTAAGAATTGTTGCATGTTTGTTTGCAATTGCACGGTCAGCCCACTGGAGCTTGCTGTCTGTCAAAGTACCCTTGGTGTTGTTGTTGGTGGTGTTGTTGTTGTTGGTGGTGTTGGTGGTGTTGTTGTTGTTGGTGGTGGTGGTGGTGTTGTTGTTGTTGGTGTTGTTGTTGTTGTTGTTGTTGTTGTTGTTGGTGTTGTTGTTGTTGGTGTTGGTGTTGTTGGTGTTGGTGTTGATGTTAGTGTTGTTGTTGTTGGTGTTGTTGTTGTTGTTGGTGTTGGTGTTGGTGTTGGTGTTGTTGTTGTTGTTGAAGTGTTGGTTTTGTTATGTTCATGAAGGTGATACGTAGATTGTGTTTACATTATATATATTTTAGCTTCGGTTTCATTAACTGGCGATTTAATAAGTGATGTGCCTCAGGGCTCAGTGTTGGGTCCTGTCCTGTTTCTGGTAAACGAAAATTATATTGATGAAAACCTCACCTGTAAAATCTCTAAATTTGCTGACGATACGAAAATAGGAAGTCAAGTAAACACAGAACTATAAGCACAAGAACGCCAGCAAAGACTTAGATAGACCATTAAACTGGTCTACATAACGGACAACGGACACACATATGAACATACACATTACAACATGAATGGATCCTACTTAATTGGGCTGCTAAAGTAAGATACCTACAATGGGTTTCAGAGGCCGTGTTACATCGTTTTTCGGGAATAACTTCTTAACAAACAGTTGGATCAGTATGATATTTTGACACAGGTTTTTTCACACCGTGCCCTAATTTTCGTCAATATAGTGCATTACCAAAAGTGTAGAATTAAGCCACTTGTCCCTGTGTCATGAGGTTAAAGTTACACATTAATGACTAAGATACGGACAAGGCTACCGTGGCTTACCTGTGAGAACCACCAACCATTATTGCTCCTCCATCAAACACGGTAGTTATCAGCCATCACCCAACCCTACTAATCACCTTTAAATTCAAGTTATCTGTCAATATCAAGTATAAATATACAAAAAATGTTTCTTTGTATATTTATATTTTATATATTATTTATATTTATAAAAATGTGAATCTACTTTGTATCACCGCCGTGTTAATGCTAAGTTTTTATAATTAAACACATATTTCGCTACAAAACCTCCATAATAGCTGAGTAACTAAGATAGTAACGCAGCAATTTACCATCACCTAGGAAAAAATCGAGTATAGTTACCTTTATAGCGAAACAAGTGAAGTGAAGTGAGTGTGCACGTATGTATGCTGCTTCTCTTTTGACTGTAAAACGAGCAATCTTGTCAGGACCAGTTACAGTTGGTTTGTTGCTGTTTGCATTCCTTTGTATATATTCCTTTGTATAAGTCATGCAATACTAAATTATTATTTTCTATATTAAGGGGGTCACCTGCTTTTTTTTAATCTTCTTTTCTATTTCTCTCTTTCTTTGGCTTGTATCCATTCGGCCCCATTCAGCCTAATGTTTTAAGACATTTATCCCCATCCAGGAGTCGATTTTCTCCTGGCGAGCTATAGCAAGCCAGCATTATATGGAGAAATCCGGCTTCGCCGGAGAAATTTTTCTATCGAAAAATGTACAAATTTAGCTAGCTGCCTAATTCATTATCCAAAGTATGATGGCTCGCTATCGCTCGCCAGGCATAAATCGACACTTGGATGAACGTCTTCAAATAGTAGGCTGAATGGGGCCGAATGAATACAACCCAGAGAGAGAGAGAGAGAGAGAAACAAACGAGGTGGGTCCCCTTAATAGAAACTGGTCTTATTCCGTTGTGACAGGTATTTTACAAACACATAGTCACATTTCTGAAGTATTGGTTTTATGTCAGTTGCTTCATCTACATCACATGTCTCATTTGAAAAAGAAGATTCGCTCCATATGGCATTTATTGTCTATATTTTAATACTAATTTTCTAAAACATTTTCCCCACTCTAGATCCACTTCCAATAGCCCTAACAATCCTGCTCATAAGCTCAGTCTTACTTCACAATCAAATAAGCTCATTCCACAATCAAAAGCCTCAGTGTACATACAATATTCTCGCTAAAAAAATATATATTACATCTCACTCCACAGGAAACAGCTCGCTTCACAATCTTTGACTCGCCAAACGTTCCTTCATCAATAATAAATGCACTGAACAATCGAACTCTAACTCTTCCCAAGCTTTCTGTCTGACGGCACTAATGTCACTTCTTCCTCTGACAAAGCTGTATTATTTGCCCAAACTTTTGCTAAAAATTTCACCTTTGATGAATCCGGTGCTATTCTTCCCTCTCCACCCCCCTCTCTCCCACTTATGCCTAATATCCTAATATCTTCTAAAGATGTACTTCCTACCCTCTCTTTGGTCTTAATACTAAGAAGGCGTACGGACCAGATAGTGTTCCTCCTGCTGTACGGACCAGATAGTGTTCCTCCTGCTGTACGGACCAGATAGTGTTCCTCCTGCTGTACGGACCAGATAGTGTTCCTCCTGCTGTACGGACCAGATAGTGTTCCTCCTGCTGTACGGACCAGATAGTGTTCCTCCTGCTGTACTAAACAATTGTGGTTCCGTGATTACTCCCTTCCTAGGCAAACTCTCTCGTCTCTGTCTCTCCTCTAACATATTTCCTTTTTACTGGAAGTTTGCTCTCATGCAACCTGTACCAAAGAAGGATAACCTCTTTCAATCCTCCAACAATCGTCCAATTGTTCTTATTTCTTGCATTTCTAAAGATTTTTAAACTAATCTTATTTCATTTTTTGTTATACATGTCTCTTATCATAATCTACTTTCAGATATCCAGTATGGATCCCTTAGGGACCGCTCTACTAGTGATCTTCTTTCATAGAATACTAACTTTTGGTCATCCTCCTTTCGGGACTTCGGTGAGACCTATTCTACTTCGCTAGACGTATCGAAGGCATTCGATAGAATGTGGCACAAATCTCTAATTTCTAAACTACCCTACTTTGTTTTCTGTCCCTCCATCTGTGACCTTATCTCTAATTTCCTTTCTGGTCATTCCATAGCTGCAGTTGTGGATGGCCATCACTCACTTCCTCAAGATATCAGCTCCGGTGTCCCTCAGGGTTGTGTGCCATCTCCAGTTCTCTTTCTAATATTCATTAACGATCTTCTCACCTGCACCTCCAGCCCCATTTATTCATATGCTGATGACTCTATAATACACTACACAACTAGTTTTCCACAACATCCCTCCCAGCAGTTCCTCCAAAACTCAAATGTGGAGGCCATATATAGCACACCTATTTTCTGATCTTTTTACTATCTCTGATTGGGGCATAAAAAACCTTGTTACTTTCAATGCTTCCAAAACTCAATTTCCCCATCTGTCTACTCGTCGCCGCCTTCCACAAGACTATCACTTACTCTTCAACAACATACAAATTAACCCTTCATCTTCTTTTAATATTCTCAGTTTGTATTTTTCTTCTTATCTCTCTTGGAAAGACCATATTACCACTTTTGCTGGGTGTGCTCAACCGCCTCTGGGGACTTTTTACCCCTGCATAGCTTCTTGCTCTGTAAAGGAGCATATTGCGTCCATGTATTGAGTATTGTTGGCATGTGTGGGGAGGATCCTGTCACGCAGCACTTCTAGACAAAGTAGAAAAGTAAGCTTTTCGTCTCATTAACTCACGTCCACTCACCGTTTCTCTGCAATCTATCTCTCTTCGCCGCATTGTTGCATCTCTCTCGCTAAGCTACCGCTAAAGCAAAAATCATTGTTCCTCGGAGCTCTCTCAGAATATGCCACCTCCTCTATGTAGAGCAAGTAACACCCACCTTGCAAAACAATCCCAACACTGCTCTGTGCAACTCTTCAACCCAAGAGTGAAACTATCTTTCCAATCTTTCTTTTGTTCAACAGCTGAGCTCTGGAAATATCTCCCTAAATCCATCTTTCCCTCATCCTATGACCTACTGATTCAAATTCCGTGTGTCCAGGCATTTTAGCTCGTTCATCCGTTGATTTTGGCCCTTTCACTCATTTAACTCTGAGGGAGGCACTCGTCACAGGCAGATTTGGCTTTTGTCTCCCTCATCCACATAGAAACAAAACATCGATAATCTCACTCAAGAATCTTACTCAGCAAGCACTAACCTCTCTTCCCCACCCAAATCATTCCTTCACCCTGTGTCCAACCCAGACTACAGTATCCCACACACGTGCCCTGCAAGCATATAAATCCTTCACTGTCCGGACCACCACAACCAAGCAAGCAATAGAGGTGTGTGTGTGTGTGTGTGTGTGTGTGTGTGTGTGTGTGTGTGTGTGTGTGTGTGTGTGTGTGTGTGTGTGTGTGTGTGTGTGTCTGTGTGGTGTGTGTAGTCTGTGTGGTGTGTGTGGTGTGTGTGTGTGTGTGTGTGTGTGTGTGTGTGTGTGTCTGTGTGGTGTGTGTGTGTGTGTGTGTGTGTGTGTGTGTGTGTGTGTGTCTCTGTGTGGTGTGTGTGTGTGTGTGGTGTGTGTGTGTGTGTGTGTGTGTGTGTGTGTGTGTGTGTGTGTGTGTGTGTGTGTGTGTGTGTGTGTGTGTGTGTGTGTGTGTGTGTGGGTGTGTGTGTGTGTGTGTGTGTGTGTGTGTGTGTGTGTGTGTGTGTGTGTGTGTGTGTGTGTGTGTGTGTGTGTGTGTGTGAGTATATAATTATGTATGTGTGTGAGTAAATATGCGTGTGTGTGTGAGTGTGTTGTAGGGGGGGGGGGGGGGGGGGCGCTAAAGAGGGCTATATTTGAAGCCTGTAAACTACATAGACAGGACACGTATTCAACCTAAGAGTATCCATAAGATTAATTGGGCATCCTTAACCCCTTCTGTACCGCTGATGTACCTTTTAATTATATCCTGGCAAATATTAAATCATATTCTTCAGCTTAGGAAGGACGTCTACCCATTAAAAGGCAACAAACTGTCTCAATTTATCCCTTTAGCAACCATTTATCCTTCCTATGTGTCATAAAATCATCCAAATGTATCTGAAATATAATCATGATTTCGCAGGCACAGAAGGGGTTAAGGGGAGGATTTTAGTTTGCTCCCTAAACCTCCACCAAGCTTTAAAAAAACGTACCCTCGAGATAAATTTTAGATAAATTTTGCATATTTGGCAGAAAAGTGCCCGGGTCGAAGTCCGCTTCCTCCGAAATTGCAGGCTCGTTTTTGCTCGCCAGGAAAAAATCGGCGAAACGATGGCACGAAAGGTCTTAGATCACCGATCTATTTGGGTCAATGTCCCCAAATCTCCAATCTAATGGGGCTAATCATGAGGGAGAAGGGTGGTGGAAAGCCTCCCCTTAAGTTAGATAATGCTAGGTAAATACAACTTCAGTTAAGGGGGGTGACCTGCTTTAAGGGGGGTGACCTGCTTTAAGGGGGGTGACCTGCTTTAAGGGGGGTGACCTGCTTTAAGGGGGGTGACCTGCTTTAAGGGGGGTGACCTGCTTTAAGGGAGGTGACCTGCTTTTTAAGGGGGGTGACCTGCTTTTTAAGGTGGGTGACCTGCTTTAAGGGGGGTGATCTGCTTTAAGGGGGGTGACCTGCTTTAAGGGGGTGACCTGCTTTAAGGGGGGTGACCTGCTTTAAGGGGGTGACCTGCTTTAAGGGGGGTGACCTGCTTTAAGGGGGGTGACCTGCTTTAAGGGGAGTAACCTGCTTTAAGGGGGGTGACCTGCTTTTTGTTATTTCTGCCCTTTTCTCTCTTTCTCTGGCTTGTATCCATTCGGCCCCATTCAGCCAACTATTTTAAGACGTTTATCCCCATCTAGGTGTCGATTTCTTCCTGGCGAGCGATAGCGAGCCAGCATTATATGAAGAAATCCGGCTTCGCCGGAGAAATTTTTCTATCGAAAAATGTACAAATTCAGCCTGCTATCTAACAAAAATAAAAAATATGCTGGCTCGCTAGCGCTCACCAGTAAGAAATTGACACCTGGATGGGGATAAACGTCTTAAAATAGTAGGCTGAATGGGGCCAAATGGATACAAGCCAGAGAACGATAGAAAAGGATAGAACAAAAACAGGTCACCCCCCTTAATAGCAGGGTATGTTAGGGTAAGGTGACGCGTATTGCGTTATAGGCTGGGTGTCATCAGACCATTTTACTCGGCTCTGAAAAGATCTCCTGGAATCGGAGGGGTATGTGTTTACCTCAATTAACCTTCTAGCTCCCACAATCCTCTTCCTAAGCTGAATAGAGTTTATTAACCCTTTCAAGCTCCAAAACACATTTTTGTTCTGTTTTCTGGTAGTTAATAGACGATTTTATTCAGATTAGGAAGGGTATATGGTTGTCAGAGGGTTGATTGAGATCGTTTTTACCCTTATAATACCCACAGATCCTTCCTAAGCTGCACACAATCGTTTAATAACAGCCAAAATAAACTGCTAAAACGCGTCAGAGCTTTAAGGGGTTAATTAATGATGGCAATAATATAAGAAAGATTGTTTTTCTTTTCTATGTGATTGAGGGAGGCAAAAGGCATAACTGCCTATAGTGAGTGTCTCCCCCATAGTTAAAAGAGTGACAGGGCCAAAATCAAGGGACGTTCGAGCCAAAATGCTTGGACACACGGAGTTTGAAGCAATTTAAGTCATAGGTAGCGGGAAAGACTGATTCTGGGAGAGAGTTCCAGAGCTCAGATGTTGAGTAGAAGAAAGTTTGAGAGTAACGTTTCACTCTTGGGTTGGAGAGTTGCACAGAGTAGGGGTGAGATTGAGTTGCAAGACGGGTACCACGTGCCCTACGTAAAGGAGGTGGTATGCACTGGAATAGCTCTGAGGAACACTGATTATTATAGTAGCGATAGAATAGCGAGAGAGATGCAACATTGCGGCGGAGAGAGAGATTGAAGAGAGTTGGTGAGTGCTTGAGTTTAGGCATGACCATAGTGTACCCCTCCTGTCACGGTGCCGTCCTTGTACCATGATTATGGCTACAATTAGGTGACTTTATTCAATTTAAAAAGGGCTTCCAGCAATTAATTGGCTTCGAACTATCTCGCTTAACCCTGTTTGATACCACAGATCCATCATAAACTTCACAAAACCGTCTTACTTAAGGGGAGGTTTTTAGTGCGTTTCCTAGACTTCCATCAAGCTTGAAATTATACCCCCTTGACCCCCTTTCAAAATAAATTTGTACATTTTTCGGTAGAAAAATATCCCGGCCCGGTTCCTCTTAAATTACAGGCTAGTTATCGCTCGCCAGGAAAAAATCGACACCTAAATGACACGAAAGATCTTAAAAGTGACATAAATGGGGCGAAAGTTCTCAAAATCGTCAAACTAATGGGGCGAACGTCTTAAATTCTCAAAATCAATGGGGCTAAAGATGAAGGAGAAAGGGATCCAGAAAAAAATCCCTCAAGTGGAAATCTCCCCTAGGTAGAATGACATTAAAATGACGTCACCGGTACATAAGGGGTGAACCTTTTGACGGCTATGACGCAAATGACGTCGCCGGTACATAAGGGGTGAACCTTTTGACGGCTATGACGCATTTTGACGGTATATTTTTAGCCATCAATAGATGATCTTATACAAGTTAGGAAGGACCTCTAGGAATCTAAGGGGTCGAAACTAACTCAAGTATGCCTCTGACTCCCACAGATCCTTTACTAAGCTCAATAAAATCGTCTAATGATAGCCAAAATATACTGCCAAAATGCTTCATAATTCTCAAGGGGTGAAATTTGGAGATATTTTAAGTAGAAAGAATATTATTGTTTACTAGACGTGTAAAGTTAACATATGATTGTTTACTAGACGTGTAAAGTTAACATATTATTGTTTACTAGACGTGTAAAGTTAACATATGATTGTTTACTAGACGTGTAAAGTTAACATGATTTTCTACTCTCTCTTATTGCTGACCTGGCGTTGTATAATTTAATATTCAGGACTAAATTGTTAACCCCATTCATTTTGAGATGTTTGCTCCCTTAGTTTGGATATTCTACGACTTTGCGCCCCATCTCTGTGCCATTATTAAGAGCTTTTCTGCCATTTTGGTTACGATTTTTTCCTGGCGAGCGATAGCGAGCCTCATCAAATGGTGCTTATATTCCGAACAAAAGATGGTGTTGGCGTAGTGTTCCAATGTGTATATAGTGGATGGTGTTTGTTGAAGGCTCGGTGCTTGCTGGCTGGTATTCAGGCCGGATACTCGTCTGTTTGTCTTCAGCCACTTGGGGGTCAATGACGTTGGTTTACCCCTGCACGTCTTCTTCCTCACCCGGGGTCGCGTTTTCTTTCAATGTTTGTTTTTCTTTTGTTTATATTTTTTGATGTACGAACAATTTGGTATATATTTGCATAAGTGTTTGAATCTCTCTCTCTCTCTCTCTCTCTCTCTCAATAGTGAATCTTCTATATATAATTTATTAATCTAATTGGAGGTGTTTGGTGTTGTGGTGAAATTAATAAAAAAAATATTATATATATATATATATGTTTCTAATCTCTCAGTGGGGTTCGAACCGCCGACCGTCAGGACGATAGCCGACGCTTTAATCAACTACACCACGGCAGTCTAAAAGACACTCAACCCTCTATCCTATTTATGTTAAGGAGAAGGGAAACCCACTAGGCGAATATATTTCAATTCATACCAAGTCGTAGGATCCATATTCCAGAATACCATACAAGGATTTCTGAGTGTCCCGACGCAACTCGGGCCGAAATTGATTTCATTTTAATTCTAACCCACAAAGCATGAGAGTTACAAATATTGAGTTTATATCACAAATGCACGTGAGCCACTAAAGGTTTCTAATCTCTCAGTGGGGTTGAAACCGCCGACCGTCAGGACGATAGCCGACGCTTCAATCAACTACACCACGGCGTTCGAACCCCACTGAGAGACTAGAAACATTTAGTAGCTCACGTGTATTTGTGATATATATACTCAATATATATATATATATATATATATTAAACCATCTTTTGAGGACGCCATGTTACAACTCCTGGCTGGGTAGTGAAGCCAAGCCTGGGAGAGCCATCTGTCCTAATGGTCTGGTCAGGGTTAGTTGGGACTGAATGTGCAATAGAACACACACACATACAGAGAGAGAGAGAGAGAGGTTCTAGTATTGTTGCATGTTTGCTTGCAATTGCACGTTCAGCCCACGTGAACAAGCTATCTGTCAGGGCACTCCTGCTGTTGTTGTTGTTGTTGGAGTTGTGTTACATATTTATTTTTATTTTGACTTTTATTTTATTTATCTATATTTACTTATTTTATTTATCTATATTTACTTATTTTATATATCTATATTTACTTATTTCATTTATCTATATTTACTTATTTTATTTATCTATACTTACTTATTTTTTTTATCTATATTTACCTATTTTATTTATCTATTATATTTACTTATTTTATTTATCTATAGTTACTTATTTTTTGTATCTATATTTACCTATTTTATTTATCTATATATTATATTTACTTATTTTATTTATCTATATTTACTTATTTTATTTATATATATTTACTTATTTTATTATCTTATTTACTTATTTTATTATCTTATTTACTTATTTTATTATCTTATTTACTTATTTTATTATCTTATTTACTTATTTTATTTATCTATATTTACTTATTTTATTTATCTATAGTTATTTATTTTATTTATCTATACGGTATATACTTATTTTATTTATCTATATTTACTTATTTTATTTATATATATTTACTTATTTTATTTATCTATTTACTTATTTTATTTTTCTAGTTACTTATTTTATTTATCTATATTTACTTATTTTATTTATCTATATTTACTTATTTTATTTATCTATATTTACTTATTTTATTTATATATATTTACTTATTTTATTTATCTATATTTACTTATTTTATTTATCTATTTACTTATTTTATTTATATATATTTACTTATTTTATTTATATATTTACTTATTTCATTTATATATATTTACTTATTTCATTTATATATATTTACTTATTTTATTTATCTATTTACTTATTTTATTTATCTATAGTTACTTATATTATTTATCTATATTTACTTATTTTATTTATCTATATTTACCTATTTTATTTATCTATATTTACTTATTTTATTTATCTAGTTACTTATTTTATTTATCTATTTACTTATTTTATTTATCTATATTATATTTACTTATTTTATTTATCTATATTTACTTATTTTATTTATCTATATTTACTTATTTTATTTATCTATATTTACTTATTTTATTTAACTATATTTACTTATTTTATTTATCTTATTATACTTATTTATTTTATCTATCTTATATTACTTATTTTATTATCTATTTACCTTATTTTATTATTTGTATTATCTATTTACCTTATTTTATTATCTATTTACCTTATTTTATTATCTATTTACTGATTTTATTTATCTATAGGTACTTATTTTATTTATCTATATTTACTTATTTTATTTATCTATTTACTTATTTTATTTATCTATAGTTACTTATTTTATTTATCTATATTTACTTATTTTATTTATCTATAGTTACTTATTTTATTTATCTATACGGTATATACTTATTTTATTTATCTATAGTTACTTATTTTATTTATCTATATTTACTTATTTTATGCCGTGTTTATGTTGTTTGATAAGGGTATTTTTGTTTAAAGTTGGTTATTTCAATTGTTTAATTAACACCTAAAGAACGGCCTAGGCGGTAAATAATATGTAGCCACCAGCGGGGTGTTTTTACCCAAAATAGGGCTGTTTATGTGATCATTTTCATGCCTAAATAAGACCCAGAGCGTAAAACAAGTATATATCCCTGAAAAGGCATAAACAGAGCTTTCCATTGACACCACAACGATCCTTGTATGACTGCTAGGTTTCTTGCAACAACCGCGCAACACGAGTGCAAAAACCATGTAATTCGGTACTTTCCCCATACATTTCACTATGTAGCGAGTGTGAGAGGGTGGAGGAGGGTGGGATTCATGTCAGTTGGTCCACCGCGGTGGTCTGGAGCAGTCATACGCTCGCTACTCTCCTGCCACCACATGTCTCTCTCTCTCTCTCAGCAACATTACGTGCTGAAATTGCCACACGACTTATGGTGTGAGCCGCCATACAGTCCAAATTTCTTTCACTCGACATATGATGCGCGCCGCCAATAAAGGGGGGGTGACCTGCTTTTTGTTATTTCTGTCCTTTTCTCTCTTTCTCTGGCTTGTATCCATTCGCCCCCATTCAGCCAACTATTTTAAGACGTTTATCCCCATCTAGGTGTCGATTTCTTCCTGGCGAGCGATAGCGAGCCAGCATTATGTGAAGAAATCCGTCTTCGCCGGAGACATTTTTCTATCGAAAAATGTACAAATTTAGCCTGCTGTCTAACAAAAGCAAAAAATATGCTGGCTCGCTACCGCTCACCAGTAAAAAATTTACACCTGGATGGGGATAAACATCTTAAAACAGTAGGCTGAATGGGGCCAAATGGGTACAAGCCAGAGAAAGAAAGATAGAAAAGGACAGAACAAAAAGCAGGTCACCCTCCTTAAAGAAAATAATAGTGTTACATCAGTTTGCTTAGGGTTGTCAAGTCACGTGATACTAAAAATCTATTGTTGACAAAAGTAATTATAATATATTGAAAGGGGGTGACCTGTTTTTGTTCTGACCTTTTCTATCTTTCTCTGGCTTGTATCCATTCGGCCCCATTCAGCCTACTGTTTTAAGATGTTTATCCCCATCCAGGTGTCAATTTTTTACTGGTGAGCGGTAGCGAACCAGCATAGTTTTTAAATGTTTTTGATAGCAGGCTAAATTTGTAAATTTTTCGATAGATAAATGTCTCCGGCGAAGCCGGATTTCTTCATATAATGCTGGCTCGCTATCGCTCGCCAGGAAGAAATTAACACCTAGCTGGGGATAAATGTCTTAAAATAGTTGGCTGAAATGGGCCGAATGAATACAAGCCAGAGAAAGAGAGAAAAGGAGAGAAATAATAAAAACAGATCACCCCCTCCCCTTAACCCTTTCTGTACCAGCGACGTGTTATATTTTCTATGCTAGCTATATTGAGACTATCTTGTGCAGCTTAAGAAGGATCTGTGGAAGTGAAAAGGGTTAATTAAGAGAGTCTGTAGCATTTTAATTGACACAAGTCTCTCCTAAACTGAGCAGATTGGTCCACTATAGTCTATTCGCTGTAAGTAGGCGAGAAATCATGACCTCTAACCTCTGTAACTCAAAAACGACTAGAGTAATCGAGCTAGTAATTCTACCATTTGGGAAGAGTCAGTCAAGGAATAGATGTGGAAGTCAAGGAATAGATGTGGAAATGTACAGCCAATTTGCTCTAGCCCTTTTTTAGGTACAGAGGAAAGAGTTGATGATTTCTCGCCTAGTTACAGCGTATAGTTGCCAGAATATAATGGAAAATATGATCCCGGTACTGATGGGGTTAAGGGGAGGTTTTTAGTTTGGTCTCTAGATATCCAACAAGCGTAAGATTACACCCCCTTGAGCCCCTTTCAAGATAAATTTGTACATTTTTCGGTAGAAAAATGTCCCGGCTGAAAGCCGGTTCCTCTTAAATAACAGGCTCGCTATCGCTCGCCAGGATAAAATCGACACCTAAATGGCACGAAAGGTCTTAAAATTGACAGAAATGGTTCGAAAGTTCTTAAAATTGTCAAAATAATGGGGCGAAAGTCTTAAAATTAGAAAAGTAATGGGGCTAAACATGAGGGAGAAAGAAGTCAAGAAAAAAATCCCTCAAGTGGAAATCTCCCCTTAATCTGGAGTAGTTGCATGTCACTGTGACTGAGATTGTTAGTGTGTTTGAGTATTTCATTGTTTTGCGTATTATCATATATGAACATATTCGAATATCTATGTATATAAACTCCGGTGTTCCTCAGGGCTCTGTCCTATCTCCTATTCTCTTTCTAATTTTTATAAATGATCTTCTCAACTGTACCTCAATTCCCATCCATTCATACGCAGACGACTCAACCTTACACTACTCCATTAGTTTTTCAGAACGCCCCAGCCAGCAATCCCTCAACGACAAACGTAATGAAGCCATAGAACTCTTAAATTCTGATCTAAATACTATCTCCAATTGGGGCAGAGAAAACCTTGTTACCTTTAATGCTTCCAAAACTCAATTTCTCCATCTATCTACCCGTAAGGAACTCCCAGCAGACTATCCCTTATTCTTCAATAATACAAAAATCAATCCTTCATCTTCTCTCAATATTCTTGGTGTCTCTTTTTCTTCTTCTCTCAGTTGGAAGGTCCATATTACCAGTCATGCTAAGGCAGCCTCCCAGAAGCTGGGTGTGCTCAACCGCCTTAGGGGGTTCTTTTCCCCTGCACAGCTTCTTGCTGCGTACAGGGGCATAGTGCGTCCTTGTATTGAGTATTGTTCACATGTGTGGGGAGGTTCCTCTCACACCACTCTCCTAGACAAAGTTGAAAGGAAGGCCTTTCGTATCATTAACTCCCATCCACTCACCAACTCACTGCAATCTCTCTCTCTCCGCCGCAATGTTGCATCTATCTATCTATTGCCTGACGTCGTGATCCCAGAAGGGGTGACCACGAACGAACCGCCCCCATGGATCTCTGTCCCCAGTCAGTCGACGCCCCTCCCCCCCAACCAGCACCGCCTTCGTTCATGTACTTCCTCACTCCATCCTTCCACCTCTTCCTCTCTGTCCCTCCACCTCGCTCTCGTACACCCTCTTAGTCATTCTCTCGCTTTCCATATGGCCGAACCATCTCAAGTTGTTCTTTTTCACACTTTCCAGCACATCTACCTCCACACCACACCTCCTTCTTACTTCCTCATTAGTCTGTCTATCCCTCCATGTAACTCCGCACACACTTCTTAAGTAATTCATTTCCACTGCTCTCTCTCTTGGTCTGTTTCTCTCAACCAACGTCCATGCTTCGCTTCCGTAAGTCAGTGTCGGGATTACCACACTGTCATGCAAGGACTTCTTCACTTCCATACTGACCACCCTATTTCTTGTTACTGCTTTCAGCGTTCCTACAACCCTCTTCCCCTGTTGTACCCTCTCTCGCACTTCTTCATCCATAGTCCCATCTTTACTCAACACACTGCCCAGATACTTAAAAGAGTTGACGATCTCCATAGCCTGACCGTTCAGCTTCACCTCACACTCTGTGACTTCACCCCTTTCGGAGACCATAACCTTGCTCTTCCCCGCATTTACCTTCAAATTCCGTTTTTCGCACACTGTTCCAAACTCATTTACCAGACCCTGCAACTCCCATTCATTATCACTCATCAGAACTGTATCATCCGCAAACAGCAGTATAGGTAGCTTCCACTCAATTCCCTCCCTTTTCAGCGATACACAACATCCACTGCTCTTGATAGTATTTCTTTCATGACTCCATCCATATATACAGTAAACAACCACGGGGACATCACACACCCCTGTTGCAAACCAACATTCAGGTCAAAGAACTCGCTCTGCTCACTCTCCACACGTACTGCCGCCTTTGCACCCTCATACATGCTCTTCACTGCTTTCAGCAACTTGCCATCTACTCCGTATATTCTAAGTACTTTCTACAAACCTTCTCTATCCACTCTGTCATAGGCCTTCTCCAAGTCCATAAAGGCAACATACACCTTTTGTTTCTTCTCCAGATATTTCTCCACAACACAATTCAGGGTAAAAATCTGATCTACACATACTCTTCCCTTCCTAAAACCTCCCTGCTCATCGCCTATCCATTTCTCCGTTCTCACTCTCACTCTCTCAATCACTACCCTACTGTATACCTTCCCTACTACGCTTAGAAGACATATTCCTCGGTGGTTACCACACACTCCTCTTTCCCCTTTGCCCTTATATAGGGGGACTATTATGCCAGTCTTCCAGTCATCCAGTCATCGGGTGCACTCCCCTTCTCCCATGCTAGTTTGCACATTTTCCATACCCATTCGATCACTATCTCACCACCATACCTCAACATTTCCCCACACACTCCATCTGTTCCTGGTGCTTTCCCCAACTTCACTCTTTTCATGGCTTCCCACACTTCTGACCTCCTGATCCCCACCTCCTCCTCCACTACTTCTCTTCTTCTCCCTTCCATACCATATCCAGCTATGTTTGCTGGCTCTTCATGCCTTACATTTAGCAACTCATTGAAGTACTCCCTCCATCTTTCGACTCTCTCTTGCTTCTCGGCTAGCATTCTCCCATTCTTATCTTTCACACCCTTACTGTTTCCCTTGCTACCTTCCCTAACTTTCTTAACTTCTTTCCAGAACAGTTTCTTACTCTCCGTCCATTTTACACTCAGATTCCTTTCAAATTCCTCATCTACTCTTCTCTTACTTTCCTTCACTACTCTCTTCACCACCCTCTTACTCTCCACGTACCTCGCTCGTTTCTGTCTCTCGAAATCTTCATTCCCTCTACTACCCAACCACTCTCTATATGCTTTCTTCTTTTCTTCCACAGCTATTCTTACCTCTTCTGTCCACCATGCTGTACCTTTCACTCCCCTCCCTCTTCTCCTCACACCTCCTCACATGCTGCACAGATCTCATCCTTAAACACCTTGCTCATCTCCTCCACTTCCTCCATAACTTCCAGGTCGAACCCACCCAGTCGTCTTTCCACACCTCTCCTGTACTCCTCCCTGACTTCCTCTTCCTGCAAGCTCTCCACCCTCCTCACCATTCCACCCTCCTCTCGCCTCCCTCCAGCTCTCCTCACCCACTTCTTTTGTATCCTAACCTTAGCTACCACTACAAAATTATCAGACAGACCCCCTCCAATACCCCTATACACCCTAGCATCCATCACAGATTTCTTCATTCGTTCATCCACACATACATAATCAATCAATGACTTTCGTTCCACCACTGTCTTATCCTTCATCGTCAACATCCGTTTCCACGTGTACCTGTGGATCATTCTGTGTCGGAAGAAGGTGTTGGCTATCCACAGCCTCCTCCCCACACATACGTCCACAAGTGCACTACCATTCCCATTCACCTCTGATGGTACCCCCCACCCTCCCACCACTCCCTCAACTTTCCTATCACCCACCTTACCATTCATATCCCCAATCAGAAATATTCTTTCGTTCTTGTCAAACTTCTCCAGGCACGCCTCCACATTCATCCAGAACTCCTCTTTCTTTTTTTTCAAGTATATCCTCTGTCGGGGCATACACGCATACAATCACCCACGTTTGTATTCCTACTTTCATTCTCACCCACACAATCCTTGAACCCACAGATCCATACTCTCTTACACATTCCTTCCATTTGCTACTTACAAACAAACACGCACCTTCTCTCGCTGTTCCTTCACTCACTTCAGCACACACACCCATTCCACACTCCCACTCTCACATCTGAACCTTTCCATTTGGTCTCTGTCATTCCACATATATCCAGCCTGGCATTCACTAGCACTTCCAGAACCTCTCTCTCTTTTGTGCCATCATTCATGCCACTAACATTCCATGTAGCCATTCTCAGAATGTCCGAAGGAATGTCCTTAGTCGGTCGTGGTTCGTCAACATAGGTTCCGTCCGCATCCGAGGCTGTTCGTTCGTTTTTCTTTGCTTTGGTATTTTTTCCGGGTGGGGGTCGCAAGCCCACCGACCCAACCTCTTTAGTCGCCTCTTACGACACCACGCAGAAGGCACGTGGGGCATATTCTATTCTCTAACCCCCAGGCGGGATCCTTCTTGAACTGCACAAAATCGTCTCAATATAGCTAGAATAGATATAAAAAGACGTCACCGGTACAGAAGGGGTTAAGAATGTTGCATCTCTCTCGCTATTCTATCGCTACTATAATAATCAGTTCCTCAGAGCTTTCCCAGTGCATACTACCTCCTTTACGTAGGGCACGTGGTACCCGTCCTGCAACTCAATCCCACCCCTACTCTGTGCAACTCTCCAACCCGAGAGTGAAACGTTACTCAAACTTTCTTCTACTCAACAGCTGAGCTCTGGAACTCTCTCCCAGAATCAGTCTTTCCCTCTTCCTATGACTTAAATTGCTTCAAACTCTGTGTGTCCAGGCATTTTGGCTCGAACATCCCTTGATTTTGGCCCTGTCACTCTTTCAACTATGGGGGAGGCGCTCGCTATAGGCAGTTCTGCCTTTTGCCTCCCTCAATCACATAGACAAAAAAATAATATATATATATATATATATATATTTGAATATTTTCTAAGTGAGCGGGAAAGAGAGGGTGGAGAGATTGAACAATACACACATTCAAGCAAGGGAAAGGGGTGTCAGTCAACCATGGAGGCATAACAGATAAAATAACGCAACAGGGACGTGAACTGAATGGAAGGAGATAGAGGGAGAGAAGAGAAAGGGTTTACAAGAGAAGAATAACAAAACATGTGGGGAATGTGAACGGTGGAGCGGAGTATCAAGCCGGAGCAATTTTGGTTAAACACTTGACAGAATATGAGAAGGAATACAAGTGAATTAACCCCCTTGAGGATCATGACGCGTGTTGACAGTTTATTCTGGCCATCATTAGACGATTTCATACAGCTTAGGAAGGATATGTGGCAATTAAAAGGGTAAAGACTAGCTCAATCAACCCTCTGACTTCATATACCCTTCATAATCTGAATATAATCGTCTAATAACAGCCAGACAAACAGAACTTAAATGCATATCGGAGCTTGAAAGGGTTAACATGACTTCGGATTGTGTTGGTAATTTTATCACTTTCAGACCTAATTTGAGCTATAAATGATTATGTTCTCTCCACCAACCAACTTTACTCCTAAACTCGATTAATGAAATCTTTGTATGTACAATATTAAGGGGAGATCTCCACTTGAGGGATTTTTTTCTTGACCCCTTTCTCCCTCATGTTTAGCCCCATTGCTTTTGATATTATAAAATGTTTGCCCCAATAGTTTAGCGATTTTAAGAACTTTCACCCCATATTAAGACCTTTCGTGCAATTCAGGTGTCGATTTTATCCTGGCGAGCGATAGCGAGCCTGTAATTTAAGAGGAACCGGCCTTCGGCCGGGAAATTTTTCTACCGAAAAATGTACAAATTTATCTTGAAAGGGACTCAAGGGGGTGTAATTTTAAGCTTGATGGAGGTCTAGGGAACAAACTAAATACCTCCCCTTAAAGACTAGAAAGAAAAGAGTCTGCATCGTTTTACACACTGCTTTGAATGTTGAGATAAAGAAGGGAAATTTGGTGGTGAGAGGGGAAGACTTTTTGTTTTTAAGGGAAGAAATCCACTTGAGGGATTGTTTCTGAACTGCTTTCTCCCTCATGTTTAGCCCCATTGCTTTTGAGATTTTAAGTCGTTCGCTCCATTAGTTTTTCGATTTAAAGAACTTTCGCCCAACGTCTGTCAATTTAAGGATATTTCGTGCCGCTTAGGTGTCTACTCTTTCCAGTCTGCCTTCCCATGGTTGATTGTTCGAACCTCCTTCTCCTTCATGTTTAGCCCCATTAGTGGTGTTCATATTTTTGGACGTACGGCCTATTAGTTTGGCGATTTTAAGATCTTTCGCCCCGGTTTAAGGTCAATACTAAAACCTTTTCTGCATTTTAGGTGTCGATTTTGTCTTGGCGAGTGTTAGCTAGGCTATAGTGTCAGAGAAGGCCGGGACATTTATCTATAGAAAAATGTACAAATTTATCTTGAAAGGAGGTCTTGGGGGGGGGTTTTCTAATTGTGATGGAGGCCTAGGGAGGAAACTAAGGACATACTAGATTAAGGGAGGTTTTTAGTGTGTTTCTCAGACTTCCATCAAGCTTGAAATTACACCCCCTTGAGCCCCTTTCAAGATAAATTTGTACATTTTTCGGTAGAAAAATGTCCTGGCTGAAAGCCGGTTCCTCTTAAATTACAAGCTCGCTATCGCTCGCCAGGATAAAATTGACACCTGAATGGCACGAAAGGTCTTAATATGGGGTGAAAGTTCTTAAAATCGCTAAACTAATGGGGCAAACGTTTTATAATATCAAAAGCAATGGGGCTAAACATGAGGGAGAAAGGGGTCAAGAGAAAAATCCCTCGAGTGGAGATCTCCCCTTAATAGATAAGCAACTAATTACGCCCACCCACCCCTTATTACGCCCATCCCCCCTTATTACGCCCACCCCCCCTTATTACGCCCATCCCCCCTTATTACGCCCATCCCCCCTTATTACGCCCACCCCCCTTATTACGCCCATCCCCCCTTATTACGCCCATCCCCCCTTATTACGCCCATCCACCCTTATTACGCCCATCCCCCCTTATTACGCCCACCCCCCTTATTACGCCCATTCCCCCTTATTACGCCCATTCCCCCTTATTACGCCCTCCCCCCCTTATTACGCCCACCCCCCTTATTACGCCCATCCCCCCTTATTACGCCCACCCCCCTTATTACGCCCACCCCCCCTTATTACGCCCATCCCCCTTATTACGCCCATCCCCCTTATTACGCCCACCCCCCCTTATTACGCCCATCCCCCTTATTACGCCCACCCCCCCTTATTACGCCCAACCCCCTTATTACGCCCCCCCCCCCTTAATACCCCCACCCCCCTTATTATGCCCACCCCCCTTATTACGCCCACCCCCCCTTATTACGCCCACCCCCCCTTATTACGCCCATCCCCCCTTATTACGCCCATCCCCCCTTATTACGCCCACCCCCCTTATTACGCCCACCCCCCTTATTACGCCCACCCCCCTTATTACGCCCACCCTCCCTTAACTATCTCCACAAACCCCAATAATCGAACTCGAAACCTCAACCTCACTCCACAAACTAATAAACTCACTATGGCAGTGGTCGTCAACCATTTTAAGACCATGGCCTACTTCTGGCATTCCCACTTTCCTTCAGATTTTGAATATGATTTTTAATACATTCATATATTACACACTTATGAAATGTAATTACAGTTTACTTTTGGTCTTCAAAAAATTAACCACTGTAATCGCTGTAAATAAAACTTGTGTACTGTACTTAAAACTTTGAATATACAACAGCCAAAAGACAAACATTACAACATTACTCTACTTCACCATGTAACTACCAACTGGGTTAGGAAGGTAATATACTGGCTGTACTTGCTTCCTATCTGTAAGGCTATCATATCGGGGGGAAATTGCCGTTAAGGGGAGATCTCCACTCGAGGGATTTTTTTCTTGACCCCTTTCTCCCTCATGTTTAGCCCCATTGCTTTTGATATTATAACACGTTTTCCCCATTAGTTTAGCGATTTTAAGAACTTTCACCCCATATGAAGACCTTTCGTGCCATTCAGGTGTCAATTTTATCCTGGCGAGCGATAGCGAGCCTATAATTTAAGAGAAACCGGCCTTCGGCCGGGACATTTTTCTTCCGAAAAATGTACAAATTTATCTTGAAAGGGACTCAAGGGGGTGTAATTTTAAGCTTGATGGAGGTCTAGAGAACTAACTAAAAACCTCCCCTTAAGGCACATTACATATCACCCTCCACCTTTAAGTACTTTCTCGATTTTGTTTTAATTTGAAGTAGGGTAGCAAAGCCTGACTCACACAAGTAAGTGGAAGAGAAAGGTAGGCGTGTGTTTAGTGCAGTCTTTCCTATGCTAGGGTATGATGCACTTACTTGGGCCCTGAATTCCTGTACAGAAAGCTCGTTATGCAATTATTTTACAACTGAATCACTTATTATTTCCAAGTATTCATCTTGATCAGGGTCTGGAACAGAATCTGGTTCAAGATTTTAAATGGATTTCTTACAATGACAGATCTATGCCCTCAAGATCAGGGAAGGACCTGGACATATCTTGGTCCTAATGTTGCAGGTGATTGATTATTTCTTGCAAGACAATAATCTATTCTGTCTTTTCCTTCAGCAAACTTCACAAAACTTCTCGAACATTGCAAAGTTACCTGCGTTAACTCTACTAGCCCAGTTCTGGATCCTAGCAATACAATCATGCAACGGGCCAACATATGGAATCACGGAAGTTTCAGATTAAGTTTATTCAGCTGGTCAAATAGATCAACTAAGTACCGGTATGCTAAACTTAGTGCCCACAGTGGGTCACTGACAAAATTAGATTCCTTGTCTTGCATGTCCAAAAACGTCTTTAGAGCTTCTCTAAGTTCAAAGACTCGACTGAGAACATTGCCTTTTGACATCCATCTAACTTTAGTGTTGAATAGCAGGAATAGCAGGAATAGCAGGAATAGCAGGATTATCAAGAATAGCAGGAATAGCAGGAATAGCAGGAATAGCAGGATTATCAAGAATAGCAGGAATAGCAGGAATAGCAGGAATAGCAGGATTATCAAGAATAGCAGGAATAGCAGGAATAGCAGGATTAGCAGGAATAGCAGGAATAGCAGGAATAGCAGGAATAGCAGGATTAGCAGGAATAGCAGGAATAGCAGGATTAGCAGGATTAGCAGGAATAGCAGGAAGAGCAGGAATAGCAGGAATAGCAGGATTATCAAGAATAGCAGGAATAGCAGGAATAGCAGGATTAGCAGGAATAGCAGGAATAGCAGGATTAGCAGGATTATCAAGAATAGCAGGAATAGCAGGAATAGCAGGATTAGCAGGAATAGCAGGAATAGCAGGATTAGCAGGAATAGCAGGAAGAGCAGGAATAGCAGGAATACAGGAATAGCAGGAATAGCAGGAATAGCAGGAATACAGGAATAGCAGGAATAGCAGGAATAGCAGGATTAGCAGGAATAGCAGGAATAGCAGGAAGCGCAGGAATAGCAGGATTAGCAGGAATAGCAGGAATTGATGCTCTGAATCAATGTCTTTACAGAGCTCTTTGAAAAGACGTGAGTTGTCAGGCTTGGACCTTACATAATTGACAATATTTATGGCACTATCCAAGACACTTGGATTTCCCTAGGAAGGGTTCTGGATGCAAGTGCCTGACGGTGAATCATGCAATGATTCACTATAAACCCAGGAGCAGCCTCTTAAACTCTGGATGTTAACCCTGACTTTGAACTTAACATTGCAGGTGCCCCATCAGTACAAATATTCCCCGACGACAGTGCTTCCTAATGCAAACAATTAATTACCTTTTTCATTATATCTTCACTTTTTATTTTTTGTTTGTTTTTTATGTTCTACCCTACCTAGTAGATGTCCGTGGCCCACCTGAGAATCAGCCCATGGCCCACAGGTTGAAGAGCACTGCGCGGCTGAGTACTATGCGATCAATATTAATATTTCACAATAATTGTTGTATATGTGCATATACTCTGGCACCTTCCCTTTTTTTTTTTTTTTTTTTTTTTTTTTTTTTTTTTTTTATGGGGGTGGACGACTCGAGGCAGGGACATCACAACACATCAGAAAAACAAAACAAAAAAATCACACACATTTAGGTCGCCCAGGAGAAATACCCAGAGACCCCGGCCCATTTGTGTTTACTTCACAATACAAATTCACACTTCAAAATTATTAATCACCTTTCACAAGCAATAATCTTACTTCATAAAAAAATACCTCTTCAGTATCACACTCACAGCTCACTTGAAAACAAATTATCCCAATATCATCCAACATACACAAGTCTCTCTCTCTCTCCCCCCCCCCCCCACACACACACACACGCACACATGTACAGTTGCCCACATAATGCCGGTATCACACGAGCGCTTTTTACCTCAACATTTATCCTCATCGCTGGTCTGGCAGCTTATGAGGTCAACATTTAGATTATTTCTGTCGCCTAAATTCATCTACCATCACTCTAGTTCCCGATACCAGGGCAAAATAGTCCAGAAATGTTGCCAGAAAAGTGTTGATCATAGAATGTTGACTATAAAAGCTCTCGTGTGATACCGGCTTAAGGGGAGGTTTTTAGTTTGGTCTCTAGATATCCATCAAGCTCAAGATTGCACCCCCTTGAGCTCCTTTCAAGATAAATTTGTACATTTTTCGGTAGAAAAATGTCCCGGCTGAAAGCCGGTTCCTCTTACAGGCTCGATATCGCTCGCCAGGATAAAATCGACACCTAAATGGCACGAAAGGTCTTAAAATTGACATAAATGGGTCGAAAGTTCTTAAAATCGTCAAAATAATGGAGCGAACGTATTAAAATTAGAAAAGCAATTGGGCTAAATATGAGGGAGAAAGGAGTCAAGAAAAAAATCCCTCCAGTGGAAATCTTCCCTTAAGTTCTGTTGCTCGTCGTGATCTTAATTATGTATTCAAGGATATTTAGCCTGAATGAATCGCGAATGAGGTTTCTTCTTATTGTCAGTTGACTAATCTATCTATCTATCTATTGACCGAAGGGGTGGCCACGAACGAATCGCCTCCATGCACTTCTGTCCCCACTTAGTCGACGCCCCTCCCCCCAACCAGCAGCGCCTCCGTTCATGTACTAATGTTAACTTCCTCACTCCATCCTAATCAGAGAGAGTTAACCACTACACTCGTAATTCACAATTATGCGGTATGTGTCGAGATCGGAACCTCTCCGGGTGGTCGGGGGCCGGGGGAGTGCTGGCGCGACCTTGGTGACCCTGGGTCTCTGGGTCTTCTCCTGGGTGACCTGGATGTGTGTGAGTTTGTGCTTTTTATCTGTGTTTATTTGTTGTTTTTGTGTTGTTTTCCCTGTTCTTGCTCTGTCTTGAGTCGGCTACCCTCAAAATGGGGATTGGGCCTGAGCATATAGATAGATAGATAGATAGATAGGTATATGTGTTCATTGGCTATTTAATGGTGTATCTCATAGCTGTGTCATGTTACATCACCGATAATTAATATTCTTGTTTTGTTTTTGTATATACCTTGTACATTGGATAGGAAGGCTCTTTAAGGGGAGATTTCCACTTGAGGGATTTTTTTCTTGACTTCTTTCTCCCTCATGTTTAGCCCCATTGCTTTTGAGTTTTTAAGATGTTCACCCCATTAGTTTGGCGATTTTAAGAACGTTCGCCCGATTTCTGTCAATTTTAAGACCTTTCGTACCATTTAGGTGTCGATTTTTGCCTGGCGAGCGATAGCGAGCCTGTAATTTAAGAGGAACCGGCCTTCGACCGGGAAATTTTTCTACCGAAAAATTTACACATTTTGTACACAAATAGTTCCATACACAAATAGTTCCAAACACAAATAGTTTCATACACAAATAGTTCCATACACAAATAGTTCCATACACAAATAGTTCCAAACACAAATAGTTCCAAACACAAATAGTTCCATACAAATAGTTCCATACACAAATAGTACCATACACAAATAGATTCATACCCAAATAGTTCCATACACAAATAGTTCCAAACACAATAGTTCCATACACAGATAGTTCACAAAACAAATAGTCCATACACAAATAGTTCCATACACAATGTTCCATACACAATAGTTCCATACACAAATAGTTTCCAAACACAAATAGTTCCATACACAAATAGTTCCATACACAAATAGTTCCATACAAAATAGTTCCATACACAAATATTTCCATACACAAATAGTTCCAAACACAATAGTTCCATACACAAATAGTTCCATACACAAATAGTTCCATACACAAATAGTTCCATACACAAATAGTTCCATACACAAATAGTTCCATACACAAATAGTTCCAAACACAAATAGTTCCATACACAGATAGTTCCAAACACAAATAGTTCCATACACAAATAGTTCCATACACAAATAGTTCCATACACAAATAGTTCCATACACAAATAGTTCCAAACACAAATAGTTCCATACACAAATAGTTCCATACACAAATAGTTCCATACACAAATAGTTCCATACACAAATAGTTCCATACACAAATAGTTCCATACACAAATAGTTCCATACACAAATAGTTCCATACACAAATAGTTCCATACACAAATAGTTCCAAACACAAATAGTTCCATACACAAATAGTTCCATACACAAATAGTTCCAAACACAAATAGTTTCATACACAAATAGTTCCATACACAAATAGTTCCATACACAAATAGTTCCATACACAAATAGTTCCATACACAAATAGTTCCATACACAAATAGTTCCATACACAAATAGTTCCACAAACAAATAAACACAAATAGTTCCATACACAAATAGTTCCAAACACAAATAGTTTCATACACAAATAGTTCCATACACAAATAGTTCCATACACAAACACAGGGTGACTCACAAATAATGCAACCCACATAAAAGCTAATAATGCGTACACACAATGAGTTAAGGGGAGATTTCCACTTGAGGGATTTTTTTCTTGACCCCTTTCTCCCTCATGTTTAGCCCCATTGCTTTTGATATTGTAAAACGTTTGCCCCATTAGTTTAGCGATTTTAAGAATTTCACCCCATATTAAGACCTTTCGTGCAATTCAGGTGTCGATTTTATCCTGGCGAGCGATAGCGAGCCTGTAATTTAAGAGGAACCGGCCTTCGGCCGGGACATTTTTCTACCGAAAAATGTACACATTTATTTTGAAAGGGACTCAAGGGGGTGTAATTTTAAGCTTGATGGAGGTCTAGGGAACAAACTAAATACCTCCCCTTAAGGGAGCTCAGACGGTATCGTGCAGCATAATTTACTGGTTCGGCTCAATGGTTTAAGGAAGGGGTTTAGTTTGCTCTCTAAACCTAGATCAAACTCAAATAAACACCCACAAGACCCCCTTCGATGTAAATTTGTACATTTTTCGGTAGAAAAATGTCCCGGCCGAAGGCCGATTCCTCTTCATATACAGGCTCGCTATCGCTCGCCAGGAAATTGTTTACACCTAAATGGCACGAAAGGTCTTAATACTGACAACGAAATGGGACGAAAGGTGTTAAAATCGCCAAACTAATGGGCCGAACGTCTTATAATATCAACAAAAATGGGACTTAACACGAAGGGGAAAGGGGACTAGAAAAACCAACTGCCTCCCCTTAACTACTTGAAATACGGGAAAGTAGCTGGAGATGATGGATGTCGATGCCAGAAAATGACAAGGCTGTGGTTGAAACGAGGGATAATTGTCGCAAGCAGACTAGGAGACGGCTGGCGTACTAGTGTTGTGGGGAGATTTCCACTTGAGGGACTTTTTTCTTGACCCCTTTCTCCCTCATGTTTAGCCCCGTTGCTTTTGAGATTTTACGACGTTCGCCCCATTAGTTTGGTGATTTTAAGAACTTTCGACCCATTTCTGTCAATTTTAAGGCCTTTCGTGCCATTTAGATGTCAATTGTATCCTGGCGAGCGATAGCGAGCCTGTAATTTAAGAGTAACCGGCCTTCGGCCGGGACATTTTTCTACCGAAAAATGTACAAATTTATCTTGAAAGGGGGTCAAGGGGGTGAAATTTTAAGATTGCTGGAGGAGTAGGAAACAAACTAGAAACCTCCCCTTAACCCTTTGAGTACCAGCGGCGTGGGATATATTTTATGCTAGCTATATTGAGACGACATTATGCAGCTTAGGAAGGATCTGTGGTAGTTAGGAGGGTTGGTTGAGATAGTTTGAAGCCTTATTGTTACTAGAGGTACGCCTTCCTAAGCTGAATACAATTATCCACTAGTTTGCCAGAATATGATGAAAATGACTTAGCTGGTACTGAATGGGTTAAGGGGAGGTTTTTAGTGTGTTTCCTAGACTTCCATCAAGCTTGAAATTACACCCCCTTGACCCACTTTCAAGATAAATTTGTAAATTTTTCGGTAGAAAATGTCCCAGCCAGAGGCCGGTTGCTCTTAAATTACAGGCTCGCTATCGCTCGCCAGAAAAAACTACACCTAAATGGGATGAAAGGTCTTAAAAGTGACATACATGGGGTGAAAGTTCTTAAAATCGCCAAACTAATGGGGCGAACGTCTTAAAATCTCAAAAGCAATGGGGCTAAACATGAGGGAGAAAGGGGTCAAGAAAAAAGTCCCTCAAGTGGAAATCTCCCCTTAAACACGTGTAATTTGGGACAAAGTAGCTTTTGAGATGATGGATGTCGATGCCAGAAAATGACAAGGCTGTTGATGAAACGATGGATAATTGTCTCTCCCTGACGTTACAAGTAGAATTGGAGACGGCGGCCGAATTTGTTAAGGGAGCCCACCTCGCTTTTTGTTCTCTTTCTCTACCTCTCTCTTTGGCTTGTATCCATTCGGCCCCATTCAGCCTACTGTTGTAAGACGATTAATCTCATCCAGGTGTCGATTTATTTCTGGCGAGCGATAGCGAGCATATGGAGAAATCCGGCTTTGCCGGAGACATTTTTCTATCGAAAAATTTACAAATTTAGCTTGCTGTCAACAAAACAAAAAATATATGCTGGCTCGCTACGGCTCGCCAGGAAAATATTGACACCTGGATGGGGGTAAACGTCTTAAAATAATAGGCTGAATGGGGCCAAATGGATACAAGACAAAGAGAGAGGGAGAGAAAGAAAAACAAAAGAGAGGTGGGCCCCTTAAATACGCGATCTCATTCATCTACGGGATTATCCCCTATCTTGGCTACGATGACTGTGTTAAGGGGGCATACCTCGTTTGTTTGTCTTTCTCCTTCTCTCTCTGGGTTGTATCCATTCGGCCCCATTCAGCCTACTGTTTTAAGAAGTTTACCCCCATCCAGGTATCCGCGAGCATGAATTTTTGTTTAAACGTTTTTGACAGCAGGGTAAATTTGTACATTTTTCTATAGAAAATTTCTCCGGCGAAGCCGGATTTCTCCATACAATGCTGGCTCGCTATCGCTCGCAAGGAAGAAATCGACACCTGGGTGGGGATAAACGTCTTAAAACAGTAGGCTGAATGGGGCCGAATGGATACAAGCCAGAGAAAGAGAGAAAATTAGAAAACAAAAAGCAGGTCACCCCCCTTAAGGGGAGGTATTTAGTTTGTTCCCTACTTTTTCATCAAGCTTAAAATTACACCCCCTTGACCCCCTTTCAAGATAAATTTGTACATTTTTCGGTAGAAAAATGCCCCGGCCGGAGGCCGGTTGCTCTTAAATTACAGGCTCGCTATCGCTCGCCAGGAAAAAATCGACACCTTAATGGCACGAAAGGTCTTAAAATTGACATAAATGGGGCAAAATGTCTTAAAATTTCAAAACTACTAGGGCGAACGTCTTAAAATCTCAAAAGCAATGGGGCTAAACATGAGGGAGAAACGGGTCCAGAAAAAAATCCCGCAAGTGAAAATCTCCCCTTAAAGTCCTCTATTGTCTTGGGATTGTGCTGGTGTGGTGGTAATAAGTCATGGCTCACCTGTCATTACGTTTGGCTCGCTCTGTGCTGCATTGAAGGGGAGGCAGTTGGTTTTTCGAGTCCTCTTCCTTCCTCATGTTTAGCCCTATTAGTTATGAGAATACAAGACGTTTGCCCCATTAGTTTGGCGATTTTCAGAACTTTTGCCCCATTTCTTTGCCAATATTAAGACCTTTCGTGCCAGTTGGATGTCATTTTTTTCCAGGCGAGCGATAGCGAGCCTGTATTTGAAGAGGAATCATTTTTCTACCGAAAAATGTACAAATTTATATCGAAGGGAGGTCTTGTGGGTGTTTTTTAAGCTTGATAGAGGTTTAGAGAACAAACTAAACCCCTTCCTTAAACCATTGAGCCGAACCAGTAAATTATGCTGCACAATACCGTCTGGGCTCCCTTAAGGGGAGATCTCCACTTGAGAGATTTTTTTCTTGACTCCTTTCTCCCTCATGTTTAGCCCCATTGCTTTTGAGATTTTAAGACGTTCGCCCCATTATTTTGACGATTTTAAGAACTTTCGACCTATTTCTGTCAATTTTAAGACCTTTCGTGCCATGTAGGTGTCTATTTTATCCTGGCGAGCGATAGCGAGCCTGTAATTTAAGAGGAATCGGCCTTCGGCCGGGACATTTTTCTACCGAAAAATGTACACATTGATCTTGAAAGGGGGCCAAGGGGGTGTAATTTTAAGCTTGATGGAGGTCTAGGAAACAAACTAAAAACCTCCCCTTAAATGTCTGTCCGATGTCGAATCGGGTGGGTAAGTGCAGGAACATGGCTGCATGTCTTACTCAAAAAGATGAAATCATGTATACATAATATGGCTGATACCAACTATTGACCAACACATAATTGGTGCCGAGACATCACTTATTAGACCGACTGTACACGCAATTCTTCAATTAAAGGGAGATTTTTAGTTTGGTCCCCTAGACTTCCATCAAGCTTAAGATTACACCCCCTTGAGCCCCTTTCAAGATAAATGTGTACATTTTTCGGTAGAAAAATGTCCCGGTTCCTCTTAAATAACAGGCTCGCTATCGCTCGCCAGGATAAAATCGACACCTAAATGACACGAAAGGTCTTAAAATTGACAGAAATGGGTCGAAAGTTCTTAAAATCGTCAAAATAATGGGGCGAACGTCTTAAAATTAGAAAAGCAATTGGGCTAAACATAAGGGAGAAAGGAGTCAAGAAAAAAAATCCCTCAAGTGGAAATCTCCCCTTAACCCCGTCTGTACCGGCAACATCATTTAAATTATATTTTAGCTCTATGTCGGCGATGTGATGTAGTTTAAGAAGGATCTGAGGTAGTAGAAAGGGTTAAGAGAGATAGTTCGAACCTGTTAAGGGGAGATTTCCACCTTGAGGATTTTTTTCTGGACCCCCCTCTCCCTCATGTTTAGCCCCATTGCTTTTGAGATTTTAAGACGCCCGCCCCACTAGTTTGGCGATTTTAAGAACCCTCGCCCCATTTCTGTAAATTTTAAGACCATTCGTGCCATTTAGGTGTCGATTTGTTCCTGGCGAGCGATAGCGAGCCTGTAATTTAAGGTGAACCGGCCTTCGGCCGGGACATTTTTCTATCGAAAAATGTACAAATTTATCTTGAGAGGGGGTCTAGGGGGTGTAATTTTAAGCTTGATGAAAACGTAGGGAACAAACTAAATACCTCCCCTTAATGTCACATCTGCTGATGAGCGTGCTGTAGAACTGTTGTGTGAGCCGCAGCAGAGTTTGATATGATGTGTGAGGGGTGGTTACATCTATATGATGTGTGAGGGGTGGTTACATCTATATGATGTGTGAGGGGTGGTTACATCTATATGATGTGTGAGGGGTGGTTACATCTATATGATATGTGTGAGGGGTGGTTACATCTATATATGTGTGAGGGGTGGTTACATCTATATGATGTGTGAGGGGTGGTTACATCTATATGATGTGTGAGGGGTGGTTACATCTTATTGAAATCATTGTTCCGCTCTTGTGTTATTTAACTTGTTTCTGAGTCGCCTCAATGCAAAAGTGTAATGAACATTTTGTGGGTTGCAATTTTTATAGTTCACCCTGTAGTTCCGGACACAAATAGTTTCACACAGATAGTTTCATACACAAATAGTTTCACACACAAATAGTTTCATACACAAATAGTTTCACACACAAATAGTTTCACACACAAATAGTTTCACACAAATAGTTTCATACACAAATAGTTTCATACACAAATAGTTTCATACACAAATAGTTTCATACACAAATAGTTTCATACACAAATAGTTTCATACACAAATAGTTTCATACACAAATAGTTTCATACACAAATAGTTTCACACACAAATAGTTTCACACACAAATAGTTTCACACACAAATAGTTTCATACACAAATAGTTTCATACACAAATAGTTTCACACACAAATAGTTTCACACACAAATTGAATTGAATTGAATTGCAACTTTTTTATTTAGCCAGTGGAACATACACATGATATTCAGTATACAAAATGAACATTACATTGGCTGAGCCTTGTGAGAGGTATCTCTCTTAAAGGCATAGTTTCATACAGAAATATTTTGTTTGCACAAATAGTTTCACACACAAACAATATCATTCACAAATAGTTTCAAATATACCTCCTTTCAAACAGCAATATCTAAGTTTTATTTCATCATATCGAGTGAAATATACAAAGATGTTCCTACACTTACCTACCCTATTCAACATCGGACAGACATTAATACAGCACAGAGCAAGCCTAACGTAATGACAGCTGAGACATGACTTATTAGCGCCACAGGAGGACAATCCCAACAAAATAGATAACCTTAAGGGAGTTCACCTGCTTTTGTTCTCTCCTTTTCTCTCTTTCTCTCGCTTGTATCCATTCGGTCGCATTCAGCCTACTGTTTTAAGACGTTTATCCCAACACAGGTGTCGATTTCTTCCTGGCGAGCGATAGCGAGCCAGCATTGTATGGGGAAATCCGGCTTCGGAGACATTTTTCTATAAACAAATATACAAATTCAGCCTGCTGTCAAAAACGTTTAAACAACATTGCTGGCCCAAGAATCGACACCTGGAAGTGGTTACGCTATCAGTTTATCCCATAGACTTAAAGGGGTCTATGGTTTATCCATTGCTTTGGTTCTGAGGAGGCCGGGAAGTGAAGCCGAGCCTGGGAGAGCCATGTGGTCTAATGGTCTGGTCAGGGCTGGTTGGGATTATACAGTATATGTGGTAGTAGAACACACGCACACACATACAGAGAGAGAGAGAGAGAGAGAGAGATACATTTACATATATTTACATAGCTACACTAGCCACACAGACCTAATTACGATCCAAACAAGGTTGTCAGGCCTTAATTCTAGTAGAGATGGCATATTCGATAGAACAGGAGAGTTGAAGGACAGGATTGAAAAGAAGAAGGCTCTCTCCCCACCCTTCGGCAATTAAGAGAGAGAGAGAGAGAGAGAGAGAGAGAGAGAGAGAGAGAGAGACTATGGTACTGTTGCATACTTCCTTGCAATTGCACACATTCAGCCCACATGAGCAAGCTGTCTGTCATGGCACCCTTGCTTTTGTTTTGTGTTGGTGTTGGAGTACTGTTTTTATTTTTATTTTTTATTTTTACTTTATCTAGTTATTTATCAATATATCTTCATTGTATATATATATTTATTATTAGTGAAGAGGGTACTTTATTTGTTTACAAAGATTGATATTGTAACAAGAGTAACAAGTCGTGCAATACTAACACACTGTTGTATCAATTCACCACTTGCGAGTTTCGTTCTATAAGGAAGTTGGAGCGGTAGACGTTGATGTTTAGCAGAATTACCAGCTAAAATACGGTTGCAGTGCATTATATATATACATAAAACCCAATTCAACATACTTTTTATTCATCAAAAACCCAATTCAACATACTTTTTATTCATCAAAAACTTACATTATTATTGCATTTATGTTTTATATCCATGGTTACGGCTCCAACTTCCTTATAGCCTGAAACATTCAAGTGGTCAATTAGTAATCAGGAAGAGTATCTGTCAATTTTAATATGTGTAAGCTTTCCTTTAATGTTCAAATCCATTATTGTTGATTGTAACTGTTGCTAACTTATTTATTTTTCTATATTGGCATTCTTTGCGTTAGAATGGCCATATTGCAGTAATATTCTGACGGATATGAGGATGTGCACGGGGGCCAGGGGTACGGCCGTAGGAACCTGGAGGGTGAGTACAAACTGGCGCACTTACTCACTTAGAGGAAGAGTCATCTGATAATGTTTGAATCAGTTGGCTCCAGAACCCAGATACTCTACTTCCTGATCAGCAAAAGTGTCAGGAATTGGGTCAGGGACACTAGGATCATACCGAGTGAAGAATGCTTCCCTTAGAACATAACTCCCATGGGAGTTGTTATATGCAGATAACTTAGTTCATGTCACAGATATCTTGCAGGAAGCAGAGGAAAAGTTTAATAGATGGAAGGAGTGTCTGGCAAACAAGGGACTAAAATGACGAGTTAAGGGGAGATGTCCACTTGAGGGATTTTTTTCTTGACCCCTTTCTCCCTCATGTTTAGCCCCATTGCTTTTGATATTATAAAACGTTTGCCCCATTAGTTTAGCGATTTTAAGAACTTTCACCCCATATTAAGACCTTTCGTGCCATTCAGGTGTCAATTTTATCCTGGCGAGCGATAGCGAGCCTGTAATTTTAAGAGGAACCGGCCTTCGGCCTGGACATTTTTCTACCGAAAATGTACAAATATATCTTGAAAGGGGCTCAAGGGGGTGTAATTTTAAGCTTGATGGAGGTCTAGGGAACAAACTAAATACCTCCCCTTAATATAATAAGATAAAGGTCATGATCAGTGGAGTAGGGCGCGGAACCAATGATAGAAGTGGAGATATCTCGTGTGTAGTGTGTGGGAAGGAAGGGGAAGTATCTCTATTCAACATTCCGACTGCAATGACTGGTTGCACTAGAGGTGTATTGGAGTGAGGGGACCTTTGACGAGGAGCACAAACTTTGAATGTGCAGTCCGCAAGGGAGAACTTGTATTAAATGACTCGCTTGATAGTATCAATATCGACTGTGTAATGCTAGAGTGTGTTTAAAATGTTTGCTACTTTAGTGATACGGTTTCGGTCGGAGTTGGTACTGATGCTGCCTCCATTGCCAGACTCTGAAGGAGCTGAGTGAAGTTCAGAGTATTGTTGCCTCTCTTCACCATGAGAGGTCTCCCACATCACCTTAAAGGGGGTGACCTGCTTTTTGTTATTTCTCTCCTTTTCTCTCTTTCTCTGGCTTTTATCCATTCGGCCCCATTCAGCCAACTATTTTAAGACGTTTATCCCCATCTAGGTGTCGATTTCTTCCTGGCGAGCGATAGCGAGCCAGCATTATATGAAGAAATCCGGCTTCGCCGGAGAAATTTTTCTATCGAAAAATTTACAAATTTAGCCTGCTGTCAAACAAAAATAAAAAATATGCTAGCTCGCTACCGCTCACCAGTAAACAATTGACACCTGGATGGGGATAAAGGTCTTAAAACAGTAGGCTGAATGGGGCCAAATGGATACAAGCCAGAGAAAGATAGAAAAGGACAGAACAAAAACAGGTCACCCCCCTTAAAGGGAAGGTATACTTATGCTCCATGTGTTAGGAGTGTAATGACATATGCCTTTAGAAACCTGGCCAGTTAAATTGGAAGATAATAATAGCATGGAACAGCATGAACAGATAATAATAGTTAAATTGGAAGATAATAATAGTTAAATTGGAAGATAATAATAGAATGGAACAGCATGAAAAGAGAATGGTGAGATGGATGTGTGGGGTAAACCTCGGTGATGTGAAATCGAGTGAGGCACTAAAAAGGTGTCTGGGCAGTTGAAATATCAGTAAGTTGATAAGTACAAATAGGTTAGGTTAGTTTGGACACATGGAGAGAATAGATGATCAAAACTGGGTGAAGAAATGTCGGATTATGAACGTTGGGAGAGCTTCGCATAGGTGTAGACCTAGAAAAACAAAGGATCAGGTACACTCGGTCAAAACAGTATCTGCACCCCTACCCTGATAACCTGGTGTGTACAGCTTGGTGGTATAGGTTGTAGGTCGTAGGTAGCATAGGTAGATAGTTGTATAGATGGATATAGCTACAGGTAGATATGCCAACCCTACCAAGCTGTACACACCAGATTATCAGGGTAGGGGTGCAGATACTTGTTGGACCGAGTGTACATCGGTTAAATCTCAGCATAAGGAACCTAATAATAGAGACCACATTCTTGCTTGTATGTCCTGTACAGTATGTATGTATGTATGAATGTATATGTATGTATGTATGTATGTACGTACGTATGTATGTATTTAAGTATGTATGTGTTCTTTAGTATGAAGCTTGCATTGGGATAGCTGTGTGCCTTTGTATCTGTGTCTATGTATGTTAGTATTACATGGTTTTGTATGTTATCAAATATAAACACTTCCGAATGTTGAGAGCGAGAGAGAGAGAGAGAGTCACCAGTAGTATAGCACGGTTGCTTGCAATTGCACGGTCAGTCCACATGAGCAAGCTATCTGTCATGGCACACTTGTTGTTGGTGTTGTTGTTGTTGTTGTTGTTGTTGTTGTTGTTGTTGTTTTTGTTTTATGTTGTTGGTGGTTTGGTGTGTGTGTGTTTTTTTTTTTTTTTTTTTTTTAAGTCTTGCATTAATAGTCTACAGTTATTTTGAAACGGACACATCACTTTGAATGTTGGTGGTCAAATCCTGCGATACAAAATTACTCTTGTTGACAATAGCTTTAATCAGTAGCAATCCATTTGTATACGAGTAGCTTCCCATACAGTGTCAGTTCGATTAGTGTTGGTGTTGTAACGGCTCGCCATTTGTTTTCTTTTCTTTTCTTTTTCAAAACAATGACTGGTAAACTTTGGGTTTGCTTGACCGATAATATATATTTTACACCGCCATGTCTCAGACCATTCACGTAATCTATTTAGATCTCTATACGATCAGCTGAAATTGACATAGATTTACGTAGATACACTGACCACACTGACCTTACGGTCCCAGCGAGGTGGTCAAGACTTAATTCTAGTAGAGATAGCTAACCCGAGAGTAAGGGACAATGGAAGGAAAGGATAGTAAAGGAGAAGGCTCTCTCTCCCACCCTCCGGCAGTTACCGAGACAGAGAGAGAGAGAGAGAGAGAGGTCCAAGAAGTTAAAAGGAATAATTAGTATCTCAGAGACATTGAGGTCCATTATACGGAGATACACGAAGTAGAATGAGAGAGATTGCTTAGTGCACTACAGTCATTGCAGAGATTGCTTAGTGCACTACAGTCATTGCAGAGATTGCTTAGTGCACTACAGTCATTGCAGAGATTGCTTAGTGCACTACAGTCATTGCAGAGATTGCTTAGTGCACTACAGTCATTGCTTAGTGCACTACAGTCATTGCAGAGATTGCTTAGTGCACTACAGTCATTGCAGAGATTGCTTAGTGCACTACAGTCATTGCTTAGTGCACTACAGTCATTGCAGAGATTTGCTTAGTGCACTACAGTCATTGCAGAGATTGCTTAGTGCACTACAGTCCATTGCAGAGATTGCTTAGTGCACTACAGTCATTGCAGAGATTGCTTAGTGCACTACAGTCATTGCAGAGATTGCTTAGTGCACTACAGTCATTGCTTAGTGCACTACAGTCATTGCAGAGATTGCTTAGTGCACTACAGTCATTGCAGAGATTGCTTAGTGCACTACAGTCATTGCTTAGTGCACTACAGTCATTGCAGAGATTGCTTAGTGCACTACAGTCATTGCAGAGATTGCTTAGTGCACTACAGTCATTGCAGAGATTGCTTAGTGCACTACAGTCATTGCTTAGTGCACTACAGTCATTGCAGAGATTGCTTAGTGCACTACAGTCATTGCAGAGATTGCTTAGTGCACTACAGTCATTGCTTAGTGCACTACAGTCATTGCAGAGATTGCTTAGTGCACTACAGTCATTGCAGAGATTGCTTAGTGCACTACAGTCATTGCAGAGATTGCTTAGTGCACTACAGTCATTGCAGAGATTGCTTAGTGCACTACAGTCATTGCTTAGTGCACTACAGTCATTGCTTAGTGCACTACAGTCATTGCTTAGTGCACTACAGTCATTGCTTAGTGCACTACAGTCATTGCTTAGTGCACTACAGTCATTGCTTAGTGCACTACAGTCATTGCTTAGTGCACTACAGTCATTGCAGAGTGTGAAATTATACTATCTAATTTCTTCTGGAACTGCTGTACAGCAAAACTGTTTATAATTTCTGAGGGAAGTTTGTTTAAGGTAGAACAGATCTTATATGTGAAAAAGTGTCCATAAATACTAGTGTTGAAGGTGTTAAATTCTAACTTTCAGCCATGGTTGCGTGCGAGAGAGAGAGAGAGCGCGAGCGAGTGAGAAAGAGAGAGATAAGGAGAGTAAGAGAGAGAGAGAGAGAGAGCGAGAGCGAGTGAGAACTAAGGAGAGAGAGATAATGTCACAGTAATTACTCCTCACTCCATTATAACACCCCTTTAATTAATCTCTTCCCCCCCCCCCCACACACACACACAATCTCTCTCTCTCTCTTTCTCTCTCTATCTATCTATCTCTCTCTCTCTCTTGATCCACACACACATACAGAGAGAGGGAGGCGTTAGAATTGTTGCATGTTTGCTTGCAATTGTACGGTCAGCCCAAAGGAGCAAGCTATCTGTCAGAGTACCCTTGTTGTTGTTGTTGATGCAATGTTGTTTCCTTTCTCAACTCTGCGTAAGCAGAGTGGTATCGCCCCCCGTATAGTGGTACATGCCGGCCGAAATGGCTGTCTGTCTCTCTGTCCGATAACTCCTCCTAGACCGTTCGACGGATTTTCACCAAACTTCACACGAACCTTCGGTGCATGCATGAATGTGTCGGTAATTAAAACAAAATGTTTTGAATTTGTACAATAGTTATGATTTTAGGCCTAAAATTGGTTTTGCCCCCCCCCCCCCCCCCCCCACACCTCAACCAGCCTCCCTTCCCCCTCAGGACCCCCCCCCCCCCCCACACACCTCAACCAGCCTCCCTTCCCCCTCAGGACCCCCCCCCCCCACCTCAACCAGCCTCCCTTCCCCCTCAGGACCCCCCCCCCCCCCCACACACCTCAACCAGCCTCCCTTCCCCCTCAGGACCCCCCCCCCCACACCTCAACCAGCCTCCCTTCCCCCTCAGACCCCCCCCCCCCCACACACCTCAACCAGCCTCCCTTCCCCCTCAGGACCCCCCCCCCACACCTCAACCAGCCTCCCTTCCCCTCAGGACCCCCCCCCCCCACACCCAACCAGCCTCCCTTCCCCTCAGGACCCCCGCACCCCCCCCCACCTCAACCAGCCTCCTTCCCCCTCAGGACCCCCCCCCCCCACACCTCAACCAGCCTCCCTTCCCCCTCATGACCCCCCCCCCCCACACACCTCAACCAGCCTCCCTTCCCCTCAGGACCCCCCCCCACACACCTCAACCAGCCTCCCTTCCCCCTCTCAGGACCCCCCCCCCACACCTCAACCAGCCTCCCTTCCCCCTCAGGACACCCCCCCCCCACACCTCAACCACCTCCCTTCCCCCCTCAGGACCCCCCCCCCCCACACACCTCAACCAGCCTCCCTTCCCCCTCAGGACCCCCCCCCCCCCACACCTCAACCAGCTTCCCTTCCCCCTCAGGACCCCCCCCCCCCCACACCTCAACCAGCCTCCCTTCCCCTCAGGACCGCCCCCCCCCCCACACACCTCAACCACCCTCCCCTTCCCCCTCAGGACCCCCCCCCCCCACACCTCAACCAGCCTCCCTTCCCCCTCAGGACCCCCCCCCCCCCACACCTCAACCAGCCTCCCTTCCCCCTCAGGACCCCCCCCCCCACACACCTCAACCAGCCTCCCTTCCCCCTCAGGACCCCCCCCCCCACACACCTCAACCAGCCTCCCTTCCCCCTCAGGACCCCCCCCCCCCACACACCTCAACCAGCCTCCCTTCCCCCTCAGGACCCCCCCCCCCCCCCCCACACACCTCAACCAGCCTCCCTTCCCCCTCATGACCCCCCCCCCACACCTCAACCAGCCTCCTTCCCCCTCAGGACCCCCCCCCCCCACACCTCAACCAGCCTCCCTTTCCCCCTCAGGACCCCCCCCCCCACACACCTCAACCAGCCCTCCCTTCCCCCTCAGGACCCCCCCCCCACACACACCTCAACCAGCCTCCCTTCCCCCTCAGGACCCCCCCCCCCCACACCTCAACCAGCCTCCCTTCCCCCTCAGGACCCCCCCCCCCCACACCTCAACCAGCCTCCCTTCCCCCTCAGGACCCCCCCCCCCCACACACCTCAACCATCCTCCCTTCCCCCTCAGGACCCCCCCCCCCCACACACCTCAACCAGCCTCCCTTCCCCCTCAGGACCCCCCCCCCCCACACCTCAACCAGCCTCCCTTCCCCCTCAGGACCCCCCTCCCCCCACACCTCAACCAGCCTCCCTTCCTCCTTCATGACCCCCCCTCCCCCCCCCACACACCTCAACCAGCCTCCCTTCCCCCTCAGGACCCCCCCCCCACACCTCAACCACCTCCCTTCCCCCTCAGGACCCCCCCCCCCCCCCCACACACCTCAACCAGCCTCCCTTCCCCCTCAGGACCCCCCACCCCACACACCTCAACCAGCCTCCCTTCCCCCTCAGGACCCCCCCCCCCCCACACACCTCAACCAGCCTCCCTTCCCCCTCAGGACCCCCCCCACCCACACCTCAACCAGCCTCCCTTCCCCCTCAGGACCCCCCCCCCCACACACCTCAACCAACCTCCCTTCCCCCTCAGGACCCCCCCCCCCCCACACCTCAACCAGCCTCCCTTCCCCCTCAGGACCCCCCCCCCCACACCTCAACCAGCCTCCCTTCCCCCTCAGGACCCCCCTCCCCCCCCCCACACACCTCAACCACCTCCCTTCCCCCTCAGGACCCCCCCCACACCTCAACCAGCCTCCCTTCCCCCTCAGGACCCCCCCCCACACCCTCAACCAGCTCCCTTCCCCCCTCATACCCCCCCCCCACAACCTCAACCAGCCTCCCTTCCCCCTCAGGACCCCCCCCCCACACCCCCACCTCAACCATCCTCCCTTCCCCCTCAACCCCCCCCCCCCCCACACACCTCACCATCCTCCCTTCCCCCTCAGGACCCCCCCCCCCCCACACACACTCAACCAGCCTCCCTTCCCCCTCAGGACCCCCCCCCCCCCACACACACCTCAACCAGCCTCCCTTCCCCCTCAGGACCCCCCCCCCCCCACACCTCAACCAGCCTCCCTTCCCCCTCAGGACCCCCCCCACACCTCAACCAGCCTCCCTTCCCCCTCAGGACCCCCCCCCCACACACCTCAACCAGCCTCCCTTCCCCCTCAGGACCCCCCCCCCACACACCTCAACCAGCCTCCCTTCCCCCTCAGGACCCCCCCCCCCACACCTCAACCCAGCCTCCCTTCCCCCTCAGGACCCCCCCCCCCACACCTCAACCAGGCCTCCCTTCCCCCTCAGGACCCCCCCCCCCCCCCCCCCACACACCTCAACCAGCCTCCCTTCCCCCTCAGGCCCCCCCCCACCCACACACCTCAACCCAGCCTCCCTTCCCCCTCAGGACCCCCCCCCCCACACCTCAACCAGCCTCCCCTTCCTCCTCCTCAGGACCCCCCCTCCCACACCTCAACCAGCCTCCCTTCCCCCCTCAGGACCCCCCCCCCCACACCTCAACCAGCCTCCCTTCCCCCTCAGGACCCCCCCCCCCACAACACCTCAACCACACCTCCCTTCCCCCTCAGGACCCCCCCCCCACACCTCAACCCTTCTCCCTTCCCCCTCAGGACCCCCCCCCCACACCTCAACCAGCCTCCCTTCCCCCTCAGGACCCCCCCCCCCACCACCTCAACCAGCCTCCCTTCCCCCTCAGGACACCCCCCCCCCCCACACACCTCAACCAGCCTCCCTTCCCCCTCAGGACCCCCCCCCCCCACCTCAACCAGCCTCCCTTCCCCCTCAGGACCCCCCCCCCCCACACCTCAACCACCTCCCTTCCCCCTCAGGACCCCCCCCCCCCCCCACACCTCAACCAGCCTCCCTTCCCCCTCAGGACCCCCCCCCCCCACCTCAACCAGCCTCCCTTCCCCCTCAGGACCCCCCCCCCCCACACCTCAACCATTCTCCCTTCCCCCTCAGGACCCCCCCCCCCACACCTCAACCACCTCCCTTCCCCCTCAGGACCCCCCCCCCCACCTCAACCAGCCCCCTTCCCCCTCAGACCCCCCCCCCCCACACACCTCAACCAGCCTCCCTTCCCCCCTCAGGACCCACCCCCCCCACCCTCAACCAGCCTCCCTTCCCCTCAGGACCCCCCCCCCCCCACACCTCAACCAACCTCCCTTCCCCCTCAGGACCCCCCCCCCCACACCTCAACCAGCCTCCCTTCCCCCTCAGGACCCCCCCCCCCACACCTCAACCAGCCTCCCTTCCCCCTCAGGACCCCCCTCCCCCCCAGCCTGTAACTATTACCAAGCAATGATGATGGCATTCTGTGTGTGTGTGCCCCGTAGGGGCACACACACACAGAACGCCATCGTTCAGGGAAAAAAACTCGCCCACATTTGTTAGGCTAAGTTAGTTTAGTTGACATTAGAAGTGATGGTAGCAATAGTGGGGATAATGTTGATAGTAGAGTATGTTGATGGTGAGAGTAGTAGCAGTGATGATAGTAATGGTGATAGTGACTATAATAGTGATGATGGTGACCCATCGCAGAGTTGGGTATGCCGTTTTGATTTCGGGCAAAACGGCACGTCTACTTTATTATCATGTAAGTGATGCGTAAATTGTCTACACGTTTATTATTGTGTAACAGCAGTTTGATTAAAAAACAAAAAAACAAAAAAAATTGAATAGGGCTGTAAAATCATGTGATACTACTCTGCTGTTTTCTATGTTTCTAGGAATAGGTCTTAGTTCGTAGTTACTTGTGCTATTTTATAAGCACTGGTCACATTTCTTAAGGGGGGTCACCTGCTTTGTTTTTCTCTTTCTCTCCCTTTTCTCCCTCTCCATAGCTTGTATACATTCGGCTCCATTCAGCCAACTCTTTGAAGACGTTTATCCCCATTCAGGTGTTGATCTCTTTCTGGCGAGCGATAGCGAGCCAGCATTGTATGGAGAAATCCGGCTTCAGCGGAGACATTTTTCTATCGAAAAATGTACAAATTTAGCTTGCTGTAAAACATAATATATATAAGCTGGCTCGCTACCGCTGGGCAGGAAAAAATTGAAACCTGGATGGGGATTTACGTCTTAAAACAGTAGGCTGAATGGGGCCGAATGGATACAACCCAGACAGAGAGAGAGAGAGAGTGAGAAAGAGAGAAAAAAAACGAGGTTGGCCCCCTTACGTACTTGAGGGTTATGACGCGTGTTGACAGTTTAGTCTGGTTACTATATATTAGACGAGCCCATAATCTCGCTCCACAATCATTACTCCCAGTGCACAGTCCAAATGATCACACCGCAGACAAATAATCTCTTTCCACAAGTCATAATCTCACTCCAAAAACAACAATCTCACTCCAAAAAAAAAAAAAAAAAAAATCAAACTCAAAACAACTGTCTCACTCCAAAAACAACAACCTCACTCCCAAAACAACAACCCCACTCCCAAAACAACAACCCCACTCCCAAAACAACAATCTCACTCCCAAAACAACAATCTCACTCCAAAAACAACAACCCCACTCCCAAAACAACAATCTCACTCCAAAAACAACAACCCCACTCCCAAAACAACAATCTCACTCCAAAAACAACATCCCCACTCCCAAAACAACAGTCTCACTCCAAAAACAACAACCCCACTCCCAAAACAACAATCTCACTCCAAAAACAACAACCCCACTCCAAAAACAACAATCTCACTCCAAAAACAACAACCCCACTCCCAAAACAACAATCTCACTCCAAAAACAACCCCACTCCAAAAACAACAACCCCACTCCAAAAACAACAACCCCACTCCCAAAACAACAATCTCACTCCAAAAACAACAACCCCACTCCCAAAACAACAATCTCACTCCAAAAACAACAACCCCACTCCCAAAACAACAATCTCACTCCAAAAACAACTCCACTCCAAAAACAACAACCCCACTCCAAAAAACAACAACCCCACTCCCAAAACAACAACCCCACTCCCAAAACAACAACCCCACTCCCAAAACAACCCCACTCCCAAAACAACAATCTCACTCCAAAAACAACAACCCCACTCCAAAAACAACAACCCCACTCCAAAAACAACAACCCCACTCCCAAAACAACAACCCCACTCCAAAAACAACAACCCCACTCCAAAAACAACAGTATCACTCCCAAAACAACAACCCCACTCCAAAAACAACAACCTCACTCCAAAATCAACCCCACTCCAAACACAACAACCCCACTCCAAAAACAACAACCCCACTCCAAAACAACAATCTCACTCCAAAAACCTCACTCTAAAAACAACAACCCCACTCCCAAAACAACAACCCCACTCCAAAAACAACAATCTCACTCCAAAAAACAACAACCCCACTCCAAAAACAACAACCTCACTCCAAAAACAACAATCTCACTCCCAAAACAACCACCTCACTCCAAAAACAACAATCTCACTCCAAAAACAACAATATCACTCCCAAAACAACAACCCCACTCCAAAAACAACAACCCACTCCAAAAACAACAATCTCACTCCCAAAGCAACCACCCCACTCCACAAACAACAATCTCACTCTAAAAACAACAACCCCACTCCAAAAACAACAATCTCACTCCAAAAAACAACAACCCCACTTCAAAAACAACAATCTCACTCCAAAAACAACAATCTCACTCCAAAAACAACAACCCCACTCCAAAAACAACAATCTCACTCCAAAAACAACAACCCCACTCCAAAAACAACAACCTCACTCCAAAAACAACCTCACTCTAAAAACAACCTCACTCTAAAAACAACAACCCCACTCCAAAAACAACAACCTCACTCCAAAAACAACAACCTCACTCCAAAAACAACGTCACTCTAAAAACAACCTCACTCTAAAACAACAACCCCACTCCAAAAACAACAACCTCCCTCCAAAAACAACCTCACTCCAAAAACAACAACCTCACTCCAAAAACAACAACCTCACTCCAAAAACAACCTCACTCCAAAAACAACCTCACTCTAAAACAACAACCCCACTCCAAAAATAACAACCTCACTCTAAAAACAACCTCACTCTAAAAAAAAACTCACTCTAAAAACAACAACCCCACTCCAAAAACAACAACCCCACTCCAAAAACAACAACCTCATTCCAAAAACAACAACCTCACTCTAAAAACAACCTCACTCTAAAGACAACCTCACTCTAAAAACAACAATTTAACTCCATAAACAACAACCCCACTCCCAAAACAACAATCTCACTCCAAAAAAAATAAGATCTATCTAAAAACAATATTCTCACTGCAAACCAACAATCTCACTCCACAAACAAGAATATCACTCCAAAAACAGCACTCTCATTCCAAACAACTACAATTTTAGTGGAAAAATAACACTCCTAGTCCAAAAAACTACATCTTATTTCAATAAACAACAATCTCACTCCAAAAAAGAAAAATGTCACTCCAAAAAAAAAACAATTTAACTTAAAAAACACCAATCACATTCTAAAAACAATAATCTCACTCCAAAAACAACAATCTCACTCCAAAAAACAACAATCCCACTCTAAAGACAACAATACCACTCTAAAAAACAACAATCTTACTCCAAAAACAACAATCTCACTCTAAAACAACAACCTCACTCCAAAAAACAACAATTTCACTTGAAAAACAACAATACAACTCCAAAAACAACAATCTCACTCCAGAAACAACAATATCACTCCAGAAACAACAATATCACTCCAAAAACAACAATATCACCCCAAAAACAACAATCTCACTCCAAAAACAACAACCTCACTCCAAAAACAACCTCACTCCAAAAACAACAATATCACTCCAAAAACAACAATATCACTCCAAAAACAACAATATCACTCCAAAAACAACAATATCACTCCAAAAACAACATTATCACTCCGAAAACAACAATATCACTCCAAAAAACAAAAATTTCACTCCGAAAAACAACAATATCACTCCAAAAACAACAATATCACTCCAAAAACAACATCACTCCAAAAACATCACTCCAAAAACAACAATATCACTCCAACAACATCACTCCAAAAACAACAACATCACTCTAAAGACAACAATATCACTCCAAAAACAACAATATCACTCCAAAAACAACAATTGCACTCCAAAAACAACAATATCACTCCAAAAACAACCTCACTCCAAAAATAAATAAATCCCTCCATAAAACAACAATCTCGCTCCAAAAACAACAAAATCCCCCCCACCCCCATAAAATTCTAATTCCACTCCACCCCCCACTAACCCCCTCCACCCCCCACTCACCCACCCAAATCCTTCCCTCACCAAGACTAACCTCACTCGTCCCCAGCAAGCATTATACATCTGTCACTGTCCAGCCCAGCACGAGCAAGCAAGCAAGCAAGCAGAGAGAGAGAGAGAGAGAGAGAGAGAGAGAGAGAGAGAGAGAGAGAGAGAGAGAGAGAGAGAGAGAGAGAGAGAGAGAGAGAGAGAGAGATTGAGATTGAGATTGTAGTTGGGCGGTGTGTGTGTGTACAAAGAGAGATGGTAGTTGGGTAGATTGCGTGGGTGTGTGTGTTCATGTGTGTGTTTTTGAGAGAAATGGTAGTTGGGCGGATTGTGTGTGTGTTGTGTGTCCCTCCAGTGAGTTCCTTGGCACTCAAATTGGCAAGAATAAGATTGATTAGGTAAGCTTGTGTAAGGCGGTGTCACACGAGCGATATTTCCGTCAATTTTTTACGGGCAATTGTAGTCTGGCAGCTTCAAAATATACGTTCTATAAAATGTAAACTGAAAATAAACACCATGTGAGGAAGAGCACTTTATTGACAACGTTTCGCATATTAGTTTTGAGATTTTAAGACGTTCGTTCCATTAGTTTGGCGATTTTGAAACCTTTCACCCCATTTTGTTGTCAATATTAAGATCTTTCGTGCCATGTAAGTGTCATTTTTTTCCTGGCGAGCTATAGTGAGTCTGAAATTTCAGAAGGAACCGGCCTTCGGCCAGGAAATTTTTCTATCGAAAATCATAATATACATTTATCTTCAAAAAATGGTGTACGGGGTGTTTTTTATGCTTGATGGAGTTCTAGCGAGGAAACTCAATGAAGCAACATCCGAAACGTTGTCAATAAAGTGCCCTTCCTCACATGGGGTTTATATTCATTCTGTCTACATTTCAAAGTCTATTTTTTTATCAAACATTGAACTACCAAGCATAGTCTACCTTGGGTCTCGTTTCCGATGCCAATGCGAAAGAGCCTCAACACAGTACGAAAAAAAAAAAAATGCTCATCGAGAATTGCCGATAGATGCCCGCGTGTGACACCGGCTTAATTAAGGGGGGATGGCCCGGGCCGGTTTTCTGGACCACTTTCTCCCTCATGTTTAGCCCCATTAGTTTTCAGATGTTAAGATGTTTGCCCCATTAGTTAGTCGATTTTAAGACATTTCGCCCAATTTCTTCGTCAATATTTAGACCTTTCGTGCTATTTAGGTGTCGATTTTTTCCCTGGCGAACGATAGTGAGCCTGTAATGTTGGAAGAACCGGCCTACGGCCGGTACATTTTTCTACCGAAAAATGTACAAATTAATCTAGAAGGGGGATCTAATGGACGTTTTTTTGTTTTTAATTTGATGGAGGTCTAGGGAGGAAACTAGGGAAATAATGAATAAAGTGGCCCATCCCTCCTTTAATGCTTAGAAGATCCGATGTCGCATTTTTTTTTTCTATTTTCTATTATTTGACGATGCTTAGAAAGGCTATAGAGGAAGTAAGAAAGAAGGTGGATTGAGATAGCCATAGCCCTCTTAATTCCCACAGATCCTTCCTAAGCTGCGTAAAATCATCTAATAATTATCGCTTGCTGCTGGTGTTTCGTGTTTTGGGGTTTTTTTTTTTTTTTTTTTTCTTCAATCGCTTGGGGTTATTGTTTGTTTGCGGGGGGTGACCTGGTTTTTGTTATGTCTGTCCTTTTCTCTCCTTCTCTGGTTTGTATCCATTCGGCCCCATTCAGCCAACTATTTTAAGACGGTTATCCCCATCTACTGTAGGTGTCGATTTCTTCCTGGCGAGCGATAGCGAGCCAGCATTATATGAAGAAATCCGGCTTCGCCGGAGACATTTTTCTATCAAAAAATGTACAAATTAAGCCTGCTGTCAAACAAAAATAATAAATATGCTGGCTCGCTACCGCTCACCAGTAAAAAAATGACACCTGGATGGGGATAAACGTCTTAAAATAGTAGGCTGAATGGGGTCAAATGGAGACAAGCCAGAGAAAGATAGAAAAGGACAGAACAAAAACAGGTCACCCCCCTTAAGGTGGAGTAAAGCTATTGTCACACGAGCGATTTTTCCGTAAGTTTTCCATGAGCAAGATTTTTCTCGTATTATTTCGGGACGTCTTCGCACTGGTATCGGTGACTAGACTGAAGGTAGATTATGTTAGGCGGCTGAATTCTGATAAAGTGTAATTTTTGAAGCTTCCAGACCATAATTGCCCGTAAACATTGCTCGAAAAAGGGCTAGTGTGACACCGCCTTAACACGAGCCCTTTGTCGAGCAATTGTTACGGGCAATTATGGTCTGGCACCTTCAAACATTACACTTTATCAGAATTCAGCCGCCTAACACAATCTACCTTCAGTCAAATTACCATGGACATTTGACGGAAAAAGCGCTCGTGTGAAAGCGTTTTTTTTTTCTATGTGAATGAGGGAGACAAAAGGCATAACTGCCTGCAGCGAGTGCCTCCCCTAGAGTTGAAAGAGTGACAGAGCCAAAATCAAGGGACGTTCGAGCTAAAATGCCTGGACACACGGAGTTTGAAGCAATTTAAGTCATAGGAAGAGGGAAAGACTGATACTGGGAGAGAGTTCTAGAGCTCAGCAGTTGAATAGAAGACAGTCTGAGAATAGCGTTTTCACTCTTGGATTGGAGAGTTGCACAGAGTAGGGGTGGGATTGTGTTGTAAGGCGGGTACTACGTATCCTATGTAGAGGAGGTACAGGTATACACTGGGAAAGCTCTGAGGAACACTGATTATTGTAGTAGCGATAGAATAGCGAGAGAGATGCAACATTGCGGCGAAGAGAGAGAGATTGCAGAGAGTTGGTGAATGGACGGGAGTTAATGATACGAAACGCTTTCCTTTCTACTTTGTCTAGGAGTGTGGTGTGAGAGGATCCTCCCCACACATATGAACAATACTCAATACAAGGAGCAAGAAGCTGCGCAGGGGTAAAGAACCCCTTGAGGCGGTTGAGCACACCCAGCTTCTGGGAGGCTGCCTTAGCGAGACTGTTATTATGGTCCTTCCAAGTGGGAGCAAGTGATGTAAACTCAAAATAAAATGTATGTTGATCAGAATTATGCAAAGGTAAAGTATTAAAGAAGGGATATAAAGGTAAAGTATTAAAGTAAGTTAATACAGAGACCAAAGACAAGAAGGGATATAACAACATAAAGTCGATTCTTTCCTGGCGAGCGATAGCGAGCCCTCTAATTTTAGAAGGAACCAGCCGTCAGCCAGGAAATTTTTCTACTGAAAAATGTACAAATTTATCTTGAAAGGGGGTCTAAGGGGTGTTTGTCTAAGCTTGATGGAGGTCTAGCGTGGAAACTAAAAAATATATTATTAAATAAATATATAAATAGACCAAAAACCAAGCACTACCCCCTTAACCCTACCTCCCCGGGTAGCATTTATAGAGATCGATAGGCCTATCCGGGTGATCTGGCCAAATACCGTTGTATACAAACATAGGCCATTTTTTTTTATTTTACCTGATAGAGAATTCACACAAATCTCAAATTGTAGCCTTACTTGTTTATGTAGACTGGTGTTGAGTAGAGCTCTCTAGGTCAACTGGTTAAGGTGTGATGACGATTTTCGTGGAGAGCATTTTTCCGCGGATTTAGCAATATCGGACACTTAGAAACACTCATTTTTGCTCTAATTAGCAATGGCGGACAAGGTCGGACTTCTTCTTCTTCTTGCTGGGGCTTGTCGTCGCAAAGATTGGCTTTGTAAACAAACGTTTCGCCGCGCGGCTTTCAAAACACGCTTCGTAGGCTTTCAAGCTTACGGATTTTAAAAGGACGCCCGGGCTCCTGGCCTTCGCAAGCCTGGTTATTTTAAAATGCTGCCTGGGCGGGAAGGGTTAAGTCTCCCAATATTAAAATTAGAGGGCTCGCTATCGCTCGCCAGGAAAGAATCGACTTTATATTGTTATATCCCTTCTTTAATACTTTACCTTTGCATATTCTGATCAACATACATTTTGTTTTGAATTTACATCAGCACTTGCATCTCTCTCTCTCTCTCTCTCTCTCTCTCTCTCTCTCTCTCTCTCTCTCTCTCTCTCTCTCTCTCTCTCTCTCTCTCAATCCTATACACCACATTTTTTTATAACGTATCTAGTTAGCATATCGTAGCAATATATAATACTGAATATGATTTACCTAGCCTTTCTAATATATATAT